>SKCR01042209.1:0-58548 GCA_019454045.1 Zanthoxylum bungeanum
TGTGGAAAATTTTGTTCTTTCGTTTTTGTATTTGAAAATTAGGAATTTGAAGATAATTAGAAGTTTTGAGCTTGTGTTTTGAATTACAAAAGCACAAGATAATGTGACGGCTTTTTGTTGAGAAGCTTCCTTAAGGGTTTGAAACTGAATAGTTGCATTGTGTTTCAATGGCTGTGAATTAGATGACTAACAAAAAATTAACAAAAAGAAGTTCAATCTGGAAAGTTAAATAAGATGCAGCTCTTAGAACAAAAGATAGAAATTTTGAAAGTTGTGATTTTACAAGTGAATAGTTGTATCAGGTTTCAAAGCCTATGCGAATTGGATGCTATTGTTCAAGTGCAGTTTTAATTATTTAGGATTTGAAAAAGGGGAAAAAATATCAATCAGGAAAGTTCAATTAAATTAGATGATGTGACAGTGTGTTGTATTCTTATAATGTTACAGCTGTTGCTTTGTTTTTATTGTGTTTATACATTTGATTGATAGATTTTTTCTTTACTCTTTACTTTAGGGTGTGGTTTGCGGGTTGACTATGTTATTTTCTACTGATTGATATTGTTTATTTTATGTTATGTAGGAAGATTTATGGAAGGAGGTGTTCCCTGTTGGAACAGAGGTTAGTTTGTTAATTTGGTTTACACGTATTTGCTTATGAATTTTGTTCAATTGCTTCTGTATATAATCAAGTATGTTCTTTTTCCAGTGGGATCAATTGGATTCAGTCTACCAATTCAAGTGGAACTTCTCAAATCTTGAAGTAAGGACTTAAACCATCTTTGCTTTTACATTTTATGTTTATGGATTTGCTCTTTGGTGTATTTATTTTATTTTCTTCTAGTAATTTTTACTTGTGTTTTAATAGAACCAAGTAGATAGTTAGAGTAACTCCAAAATACTCTTCAAATGTTATTTAGTTGCTAAATAGAGGAGTTATGTCATCAAAATTGGTTCCAAAAGAGACACAAATTGAGATTCTTCAAATTAGATTTTACTTTTCTCTTCAATATTGAAGTGTGACTTATCTCTCTTCAAATATTATTATATAATATTTTATCTCTCTTCACTTTATTGTAGTGGAGGTGGTTGGAGTTATTAATAACTATTTACATATTAAAATAAAATAGTTAAAGTGATCCTTATTCAATTTGATTAAAATAATATAAATTTATTTACATTATCTCTCTTCTATTAATATTATATAATTTTTATATCATATTATCCTCATTAATTATAATTATTTATATATTAAAATCATATAACTAAAGTGGGTCTCTTCAATTTGATTAAAATAATATAACCTTATTTTTATTTTAAGTCTTTTGGAAGAAAATATTTTTCACTCTTCAATTCGACACACAAGTAATCAAATAGGTATTTGAAGAGTGAAATTAGATGAGTTTTTCTAGAGTTGCTCTAAGTGATAAATTAACTTTTAATTGTATGGTCAGGATGCATTTGAAGAAGGGGGCGTACTTTGTGGGAAGAAAGTTTATCTGTTCGGTTGTACAGAGCGTAAGTAGCTGACTTATTCGAATTTGTTGGCTTTTCTGGAGGCATTTTCATTCCTTTCACAAGTATATATAATTGATGCTAAATTTTGATCAAGTTTTCTGCTCTTGCAGCTCAATTGGTACCTTATGAGGATAAAAACAAAATTGTCTGCATACCTGTGGTGGTGGCTGTAAGTTTGTTCATTTGGTTCTTTTTGTGTGTGAAGTTTGCCCAAAACAGCTCCTTTTGCCACCATACTTATTTGAATACTGGTATTTCTTGTTTTAGGTTGTATCTCCTTTCCCACCTTCTGATAAGATAGGTATTAAATCAGTTCAAAGAGAGGTGGAAGAAATAGTTCCTATGAAGGAAATGAAGATGGACTGGGTTCCATATATACCTTTGAGAACAGGTATCTAAATTATTTTTTGTGCCATTGATCATGAACTAGTATCTTGGAAATGTTTCTCTCGACTTATCTTAACTATTTTTTCTTAATTTATTTTGGTCATTATATAATGCAATTCCTTTACAGAGACATGCAAGTTGAAAGGTTGAAATCTCAAATATTTATTTTGAGCTGCAACCAAAGAAGGTAAAAGTTGTTTTTCACCTTTTCTCTCGGTCTTTTTTTTCCTTTAATGTTTAATTTTAGTTTTTAAATATGTAGTAGGAATTGACTGACATTTGAATGGGGCAGATGTATAAGGTTGTAACTTTATAACACATTTCTGATATAAATTGATGTTATATGCTGTAGAATTTTGTTTTTTTTTTTTTGTTTTTTAATTTAAGGTTCACTATATAAGTTAAGACATTGATGTTGTATCTTGAAATAACCTTTTAAGACTTGGCTTTTTATTCATCACAAGCTTTTTTTCAGAATATATAACCCGGCTATGTCAAGTTTTACATTTCGTATCATATGATATTCTATGAAATTTGGTGCATGATTTTAACAATCCAGAAATTTTCTTGCATGTCTAGTCTTTCAGTTTGCCTAGGAAGAGACTTCTGGTTTTCCATTCTTGAATTCTTTTGGCAAGTATTATGATGTTTGTATAATGAATACTTATTTATTTGCTTTCCATTCTGCAGGTCTGCTTTGAGACATTTAAAGGTGGACCGCATTAAGAAATTTGAATACTGCCTACCTTGTGAGTATAGAGTTCAATTTTGACATTCATTGCTGCATGATATATGAGTTTCATGGTGGTTGACTACAAAATGAATACTGCCTACCTTGTGAGTTGATAGATCACAGAGCAATTTCTCAAAATGTACTGGAAAAATTTGTATGGATTCTGTATTAAATGATTCAAAATAGTAACATAGTATAAGTTTCGAGCAGCTTGTGGCTCCTTTACACTCTTCTTACTCCATAACAGAATGATCCCTCTAACATTCTGCTACCCCCTTTCAAACAGAATTTTCCCATACAAAACAGAATGGCAACTAGCACTAATAAAACACTGACAAATGGCAAACTACAATAACAAACAACAAATGTTAAAATGATAAAAGATAATGACATGTGGCGTCCATCTCAGCAGCTTCTTGGACAGTTTATTCTTGCATCAGTCTCCAACTATTTTGCTCCAGCATCAGCATCCAATTTTTGCTTCAGCATCTGTATTCAAATGTTCTTTATGATGTTGCCTTCCTCTCCTTTGATAAACTTGTGTAATCTTGGCAGTGTTATCAAAGGCGCGCCCAGTGTTTAAAAAAACGGTTGAGGCGGCCGCCTCGCGGCGAAGGCGCGTCGAGGCGGCCGCCTTATGAGGTTTTTTTGAAATGCCCGCCTCTCTGTTGGTGAGGCGGCCGCCTTACGCAAAATCGGCGTGAGGCGGCCGCCTCACCAGCAGAGGTTTTTTTTTTTTTTAATTTTAAAATTTCTAAAATGAAACGACGACATTTTGGGCTTCCAAAACGTCGTCGTTTCATTTGACAAAATAAAAAAAAAATAAAAAACCAAATCAAGATTAGGGTTTCAAATAATCGTCTCCCTCGGCGACACGGTGCTTGGTAAGAATCAAGATTTCATTTATGATGATTTCAGTCTCCATAATTTATTCATTTCTAAAAGGTGTTTATCTAAATTCCGTTGTGTTCCCATAAACATTAAATTATATCCTATATTGTCATTTATGTAAAACAAAGGCTGCCAACTCAATGCATCACCAAATCTGGTTAAATCATGTTATAGCCAAGAAAAAAGTGAAACAAATACAATTAGAAAAATAGAAAAAAAACAAAGAGCAGTGATATGGAGACAGTCTCCATAATTTGATATTAATTTCCAGAAAGTTTGTTTTGATTTATTTCAGTATGAGATTATCAATTTGTTTGGCTCGAAAATGTTGACTTGTTTGGCTGAAAATATGTCATTTATCTTATGTCATTACCTGTGAATGCATTTGTTTCTTATGTCATGTGAATGCATTTATGTATTTTGGATTACTTATCAATAGTTTTTTGACATACTATGAATTATGAAGAAATGAATGTATTTTGGATTATTTTTCCGATTTTCGGATCGAGGCGCCCGCCTCACCGCCTCGAGGAGGTCCGCCTCGCGCCTCAATGGCCGGCCGCCCCATATTTTTAAACATTGGGCGCGCCTAGGTAGAGGCGCCAGCCATTGCGCCTAGAGGGTGTTCAGGCGAGGCGACATGTATCAGGCGTGCGCCTGATGCCAATGAGTGAGGCGCGCCGTAGGCGCCTGATGCCAAAAATCTTAGTTTTTGACCCGATTTCGTTGATTAAAGCTCATTTTTTTTTACTTTTTTTGGTTTTTTTCCAGCAGAGAGAGTTAAAAAAAAAAGAAGAATAATAACAATAAATCTCATAATTTAACTTAATTTATTTACTTTTGACATGACTCTTAGATAATTTATTGGGATCGTTAAAAATTATAAGAAAAATTTATATTTTGTAAAATACAAATGTTTGCCATAATAATTAATAATAGATCATACATTTATAATTATTGGGGACATAATTTTAATCAAAAGATAAAACTAGTCAAAGTAAATATTAATATCTTAGTTATTATAGCAACTTAGTTATGAAAATACTGATGTATATAAATTTAATTGAGTGCAATAATTTATAAATGTTTTGTCATATTTAGTCAAAATATTAAAAAATACTCAAAACAAAATGATTAGAAGAATATACATGTTCTTCTTTCTAATTGAAAAATTATATATACAAATATGCCCCTCACATTCATCAGGCGCGCGCCTAGTCTCCAAGACCTTTTGCGCCTCGGTGCGCCTTGCCCCTTTAATAACACTGAATCTTGGGCTTATCATTCTTGCATCAGTCTCCAACTATTTTTCTCCGGCATCAGCATCCAATCCTGCTTCAGCATCAGCATTCAAATGTTCCTTATGATGCTGCCTTCCTCTCCTTTGATAAACTTGTGTAATCTTGGGCTTATCATGAGTATAGAGTTCAATTTTGACATTCATTGCTGCATGCTATATGAGTTTCATGGTGGTTAACTACAAACCAAAGTAGATAGGATGTTGAATTTTTCTCTCAAATGAGCTGCCACTATTGAAAGGACAAGTGTTGTAGTGAAGGAAAAATAAGAGAATTTACTTTGTATTACTATGAAATTGTGGATATGCATCTGCTGTTTTGAGACAACACTTGTACTTAAACATCAGCAGTGTTTTGTTTTGGTTTCGCAAGGAATAAAGACTGGTGATTCATTATCTATCATTGCTACTTAATGAGGATCTTCACCAGCTACTTGACGCGATTATATTCTTTTGACAGATTTCTACCAACCATTCAAGGAAGATGAATTTGAGCAAAGTACTGTGGTACAGATAATGTTCCCAGTAGAACCTCCGGTATGTATGTTGAGAAAAGTAACTAATAGACATTGACTTTTGGATTTTAAAGATCATATGGTTATATTTGAACAAACTGTCTTGCTTACCTTTAGTGGAATGAATAAAACAAACTCCGAAATTTTTGTAAATTGACTTTTTTTTCCTTTGTATCTGCAGGTCGTGTGCGAGTTTGATTGGGAATTCGACGAAGTTGATGTATGAACTAGTCCTCTTTGGTTGTGTTTTAGTATAATATGAACGGTTGTAGATGTGAAGTTGATGCAGTGTGTGTGGTGGTTAACATTTTGGCTGGAGTTCAACAACCCATTGACAGTTGTCAAGCTACTTCAATGTTGGGGCCCCCTATAAACCATATGATCTTGGATGGGTTGCTATTGATATAATCTTTTGCCATAATCTTGTCACAGCATTTTCTTTACTGATCATCCATTTAAACCTGGAGTTATTTGCACTGTTTGGTCGATTTTCTACTAGTGGAGGATGGAGTTAGAAACAATGTTTTTACTGAATTATTTTTGTGTTTTTGCTCCCCCTCCCTTAAAAAATTAGAAAGAAAAAGAAACTGATTGATAAATGTATCTGTGAGCTGTAGGAGTTCACTGATAAGCTGATTGAGGAAGAGGCATTAGCTGAAGATCAAAAGGATGCTTTTAAGGTAACTCTACTGATGGTTTTGGAAGTAACTAATAGATTTTCTATATTCTGGAGCGACTGATGGTTTTTCCTTTCCTTTTTCGTTCTCAGGATTTCGTAAGAGAGAAAGTTCGAGAAGCGAAGAAAGCCAATCGAGAGGTATTTTTTGCTTTGTAGATATTCTTGTGTTAGAAACATTTCCTTAATTTATCCAATTGTCTTACAAATTTCATGTTTTGTAGGCAAGGGAGGCCCGGAGAAAAGCCATTGAAGAAATGAGTGAGGAGACTAAAGCAGCTTTTGAGAGTATGAGGTTTTACAAGTTCTATCCTACGAAAACACCGGATACACCCGATGTATCAAATGTTAAGGTAAAGTTGCAAAATCACTGCTTCATATGGTACCTCATGCATATAATCTTTTAGATTCTTTTGGTTTTGGGTCTTTGAAGATCAAAATTGGCATTGATTCTTTGTGCTGTAATACTTGGCTTGATCTTGGTAACAATGTAGTTGCATACCAAGGGACATTTTGCTTCTATAAGCCAGTGTGTGTTTTGTGTTGAATGCTGATTTCAATCATTTGAGAAATTTAAAATTTGATATTTTATTTCAATGTTTTAAAATTTTCAACTATGATGTGGTTTTAAGTTAATCCGATCAATTCAGATGATTTCTTTTCAACCTAGTGTACTAGCTTTGTTTTATTAAGTCTTGATTTTGGGGGTGTATTGGCTTAGAGATTTTGCAACTGTGCTGAGCTCTGAGAATTATCTAAGATTTGGCGTGGTATTTTTACAGATTTTCCACTTTTTTCTTCTTGAAGATGTCAATATTATTCACGTATTGGAAATTTGGTTATAAGAATCAATTAAGCATGATTTTAGTTCTTGTTGAAAATGTTTGAGCGAAGTCTCTTGCGCCTTTGATCCTTAAGATGAACAAAATAAAAAAAAAAACCATAGAAGGGCTTTTCAATATCCTACAATCCATTATGTCAAACAGTCATCTCATTGTTATAATCTGCGGGACCAGTTCTTTTTGGTATGTCTTGCTTTTTGAGCGTACCTTAGTGTGATTATTTTTTATCCCTTGCTTGACTTTTGATTTGCTGCTTGATTTGAAGTTTACTTGCATTTGTTTCTAATGCAGTTTTGTGTTAAATTAAATTTGAAAGGGGAAAATGAAGATGGTGTTCACAGTTGCCATTAATATTTTTGCTGCCGTATAATTTTTCTTTGCAGGCTCCATTCATAAACAGGTACTACAGGAAGGCTCATGAGGTTCTATAATTTAGCTTTCTTCGAACAATTGTACAACAGAGATATTGAAGTCTCTGCTCCGGCTTCCAAAGCGCGTTCGTTGCTCAACTATTTTTATCGTCACCAAGGACGCAAGCGGCATGACCTTCGTGCCCGTCACATCATTTCTTAGGTAATTCTAGCTCTGAGGAGAAACATGTAAGCTTTGTAATCTCAGAGCTTTTAGATGAAAAAATTTCAAACATTATCTTCAGCTTCAGGAGTAGAATTCTTGCTAAAGCTTTGTCCAGGTTTTCCGTTTGTTACTTTTAGTAATTTTTGTTCCTTTTGTAGAACAATTACAGACCAATTAATTTTATTTTGTTACGATAATAAATGAAAGAACCAGTTCCATAAAATCTCTCTCTGGGCAGTTATCGTAATGCTGCATGTAGACCTGGCCGGCGGTCCGGTTCGGTTCGGGTGTGGAATCAGGAACCGAACGGTTCGGTTCCGGTTCCGATTCTATTCGTTTTTTTTTTTGCTTTTTTAAAATAAAAAATTGATTAAAAAAGTAATGTAATTTAAAATTTATATAATAAACATACATAATTACATTAATTACAAATAAAATTCTTATCTAAAAATATTTTAAAAAATTATTAAATTAAAGAGGTTGAACTTAAATTCTTAAAAATTTAAGTTGCCTACGTATCCTACAGGGATGAGAGGAATCAAAGCTCACGTAGTTTCATTATATTTTAAAGATATTTCTCCATTATAATTTTATAATTATTTAATTATCAATCATCATTATCAGTGTATGTTGGTCATTCAGCTCCAATTCTGCTTGTACTTGCAGCCTGTATGTTCGTAGGGTTTTGTCCCTGTTCAAAGAATTGGGATGATTTTTTAGTCTAAAATCATAATTGAGACGGGATAAGACGAGATGTCTTAATTGTTATTCATACATGTTCATATCTCTGGAAAAAACCTTGCACAAGGGCCTCGGGTTTGGTTGAATGAATTGTCTTAAATCTTATAGAAATTAAAACACAAACCATATTCACAATATCGAAAAACAATAGAACTCAAGAATTATCAGCATTCAAATACAATATTTCAATTTACATTAATTAAAAAAAAACTACATTCATAATCTATCATAATTTACATAATATTTTGACTTTCAGAAAAAGAAATTAACTAACTAGTAGAGATGACAGTGTACGGGTTTGATTCCATTTTCCTCATACCAGACTTGGATGAAAACCTGCATTTGTGAAATAAAACCGACTTTTTTTTTTTTTATCTTTTCAGTTGGTTGGGTTCGCAGGTTCATCTGAGAAAGATTTATGTAGGACAGATATATGAGTGACGTGATACGATTATCCAGTAATAATTTGATAAATATATACTAAATTTGTAATTAACCTATAAAAATAGAGAGAAATTTAATAATTAATACATGACACTCATTGAATTTGAATCCGCAGTAAAACATGCAACACAGGAAGTAAGGTTTGCTATGCTGAATAATTAACACTACATTTCAAATATTGCAATATTTGACACACTGATACACAGATCAAATCTGACTGACCTCGCTCCCTAGCTGTCATATTTTACTGTTACACAAAACAAAGCTGCGCCGATGGACATTATTTGAGCCAAATACAATGGGCAGCTAGATAAACAGTACAGGAGACTAATTTAAACTCAATGCTGATAAACAAACCTTCAGTAGACGATGAACACACATCTTCGCGGAAACACACCAAAACTCCAGCGTCAATCATGCATAGACAACTGATAATCTAAGAGTAGCAGCGAGAAGTGTTCTTTCCACTCACCCAGGCTTGCAAAAGGCACAAGGCCACATGCTAATGGTATAAAGAAAAGCAGAGCAGAATAGAAAATCGATCTTCGTACCCAGTACGGAAAAAGTGTTTTGCTTTTCACCCCTGGAGTGACACTGACTGGGCCATGAAGGACGAGGAACAAAAGTGATGTACAGAAATTTGAGAAGAAATGCAGCAAGCAGAGAGTCTCCCAGTATAGGATCCATAAGTATCCGCTGCCTCCTAATGTGTCTACACAGAGCTTGCCAGCAAAACCACATAAAACTCCTAAGAGCAACAGGATGAAAGTGATCGGCATTGTTGATTTTGAAGTTGCTGCACGCTGGATAAGTATATATGCAATTGCAAGAATCATTAGGAAACCAAATATCATTCGGCTCATAACTTGAACTTGGCACTTGAGAGTGTTCAGCCCAGAATTGACAGACGAGACTTTCTTCGGCATCCACCAAGACTTGGCCACCTGGAACAAATAAAAGCATCATCACATTTTTTGGAATATAGGAAAACAAAATCCTAAAATAATTCTGCCCCTGGCATTCATTAAATAATTAAAGCTGCAGTCTTGATGATCAGAAGGAAATCAGAATAATGTTTCAAGTTCAAAATCTAATTGGCCTAGAGGCTAAATGCTGAAGCTTTTCAGACAGTCAAAAATGTAAATTCGACTTTGTGTATGCAAAATGTACAGAAAGTGCATAAAATTTAATTACGAACATAACATATCTAGACAACAAATGAGTTGAGGTGAGAATGAAGGCATAGTCCTTACCTCGGGTAAAGACGTACAGGCTGCAGTAGCTTCAGATATCTTTCTGTATGAATAAACATAAGCAGCATACGAGAGGGTGGCTGACATGATGACTATACCAGCAACAAGACAATCTATGCACTTTCTACGCAGCTCAGAATGTCTCGTGTCCTCTAGTTCATTCTTAAATTTCTCAGCTTTAAAGGCTGCCTTGGATATACCCATAGCTAAATTTGATCTCTTCAAATGATTTGACTCAAATTTGAGAGCCAACTGGGTCTCTTCTAAGTTCATTTTTTTCATTAAATAACCGAGCTCCAATGTCTTGAGGTCATTTGAACGGACTTGCTCCACAACAGATTTCTCCATTGTATTAAGCACGTTCTGATTGATTACAGGACCTAATCTGCTTGAAGAGGCACAAACCAGTTGGTTGTTTTCACCATCCAGCGCAAGTTCCTTACTAATGAAGCTTGTTGATATTTTCTCTTGAACCTCTTCAGCAGCAGACAATAAATCTAGAGTTTCAATAGTAGGCAAGTCTGTATTCGAGTGAGAATAATTAACACCGGCACCGCAAGGGCTTGTGCAACCAACTTCATTTGAAGTCACATGTGAAGTAGACAGACCTCGGTTGTTCAAGTGGTACCGCCCCTTATTGGTCGATGACTCATTAATCAATCTAAGAGTCCTCAAAGTGCTCCCAAATGATTTTTCAAAGTTCCTTGTAAAATAATCAAACTTGTCCCCAAACACCTGTCACCACAAAGACGGTAAAAAACAAGGGTATATTTGTATCACTCAGAATCTTGGTCTTCTGAATCAGCAATTAAATTCTGGCTTACATTGGTTAAAGATTCTCTCACAGCTGAGGTGCAGACCTGCAAGTGAGTTGAAAAATTTACAAGTGTTTTAATGACTCTGAATATCAATAGCATCAAAATCAATTGATAAAGAAAGAGTATATGAGTGAAGCTCCATTAAAATTTTCAAATAGACCTGGCAGAACTAAGATACTATACTATAGTTTATATCCTTGTCTTATTCGATAATTGAAAAATACCCTTGAAAGATGATCAATGGACATCGTATCGCCAGCTGCATCTTTTTTTTCCAGAACCTAGAATCAGAAAGCATCAAATTTACAATATTAATCAACAAATAAATGAGAATTTTATAAAAAAGTGAAGAAACACAAAAATGAACATTTACAAAAAATTCAGAATTAAAAAATATATGTTCGTACAGAGTATCAAATGACAACTAGGAATCTATACTGTAAAAGGTGCCGCCTAAGCGGCGCTTGGTTGGGTTTTTTCAAATGGCTGCCTACGGCATTTGGTGTTAGTCAATCATAAACCGAAAGGTGAAATGATTAAAGAAAAATAATTAAATATGTGGTGGGTCCCACATGTTTAAAAAAGAAAATAATAAAAAATTAAAATTCACCATTTGCATAGTGAATCTCATGAGTCATGCCTATAAATAGATGCTTCATTTCATTATTTTCTTCATCCCATTTTCAACCAAATCCTTTGTATTCTAAGAGAGAAAATATAGTTTCTTCTTTAGAGTTTGTGAGAGAGTTGTTTTCCTATTCTAAGAGATGAGATTGTTCACTTCTTGTGTTTAGAGAGAGGTTGTAAAATTCTTTCCACTATAGTGAAATCCTTCTATTTTTGCCCGTGGATGTTTCCCTCACATTGAGGGTTTTACCACGTTAAATCTGTGTCTCGTTGTTTTATTTTATTGTTAATATTTATGGTAGGCTAAACCTCCTAAATATTATTGTATTGATATATGGTAGGCAACGCCTCCTAAACTAACAATTATTCTCAATTTCACTTTACTTGCGTGCCAGCTTCAGCCCACGATCCCTTAACACTTGGGGTAGTGCTTTAGGCATGTTTGACTGGTAAACCCGCCCTGCGTTTAGGTAGCGTTTAGGGGAGTCAAACTACCAAAACACCTTGTTCCGCCTACTGCCTTTGACAGTATAGCTAGGAATAGCATGCTTTACAAAATGGTGTGAAACTCACACCTTTGCCTTGCCCAAAAGGCAAGATTCAAGAACAATGGCTTGAGCCTTAGACATCGATTCTAAATGCGCACACACAGATGCTTCAAACATTGAGGCACATCTGAGTCACTAGTATCAAGCCCCACAAGTTCTTTTATACCCGAGTTGTTGTCAACTGATGCACATTAAACAATTTTTATTTCATATAAATGGAAATACATCAGAAAGAGACATTGCACAAAAATTCTTCAAGGGAAAAATAAATATTTAGAAAGATCATTTAGAAGTGAAAAGGCAGAGTTAAGATTTCAATAAATGTAGAGGAGGACCAGAATAATATTTAAAATTTGTTTGATAACCCAAAAATCTACCCTACACGCTCAGCAACCGGAGCACAGCAGAATTTTACAATCTTAGGAAATAGGACAGTCAATGTTATGCCAGATAGGTGACCACTTTAACCCCTTAAGAGTCATGATTTTTTTTTTGGGGGTTAAATATTAACCAAAATAATATTTTATGCTAGCATGAATTTTAAACTCAATGTATAATGTCAGCCAAGACTTCAAGGGTTCAAAACCCCTTGCAATCACCTACCTAGGATATTTATATCCGAAGAGTTTCTTAACTACCAAGGTTGGTCAACATAGAAAGGTCGAGGGATTTCTAAGTAAAAATGCCAGCCAAGATTTATCATGAAACTCTTCATGCGATAAGCTGTAGAATGTTAAAGTGTTACTTCACCACAAATATATAGTTCTGGTGGTGTGTATGTGAAGGCATTTCAAAAAGTATAGCTATTTAAATCTAAACATCGTAATAAGATCCACTCCACCTCAACATTGCTAGGCATATGCCACCCATCAATAATTCCATGTTTGTGATGAGAAGGTAAAAACAAAGCCCAAGAAGCTCAAAGGTTTCACTTACTTCCCACTCTTTCTCATCTCTTTTTCCCCTGCTCTCTTTCTTCTCAGCTATAGTTGTCAAAGGCGCATCTCGGGTCCAAGTTCAGATCACTGCTTCTCATGAAAAGTCAGACAAGGTACCTTCATAGGGTGCGTGCCTTTTGTGCCTATGCACGTGCCTCCGAGATGCGCCTAGGAGTGCTTCACAAAAAAGGGTGAGAAAAACCCTACCTGAATTGACAAACCCATCCCGAAATTAAGTTGTATAACATTTTTTGAATAAATTAAGATATGTTTTGGGGTGAGCTTTAAATTTAGACAAACACATTTGTATCATCATAATTATTTTTGATATATTTTCAATAATATCTCTTTATTTTAGTTGTCTGGATACACACATATATTTTTTGCAATTTGCGCCTCACCTTCATCAGGCGAGCGCCTAGACCCTACGATCCTTTGTGCCTTAGTGCACCTTGCGCCTATTGTTTCGGCTTAACAAACAAATAACAAAAGGGACAAGAACTATATTAGTTCCTATACTGACATTACCTTAAAAAGTTACTCATCATCCTTTTTTCCATTTGGTGCTAGATTACAACTAGGTTAGTTCCGTAGCTACATCTCTAAAATTTTTGCAAAACAAACAGCAGAAGTACTCTTTACAAACACTTGAGCATCCAAACGTGTCCAAGACTCTGCTGGAGCATCCATTATACAATATATAAGGAATACTCTCAATAAGATGAAGTCGATGCTACTCACTGCCCATTACATTTAATGAAATTACTTACAGAAAGTTCATGAGTACTCTAATAATATTATCAGAGTTGCATTCTCAATCTTTTAATATATTGAAGCTACTGCTTAAGAAGATAATTAAGCAATTCAGTCAAATTTTAAGAGTTACAATATCATTCAGCTACTCAACAAACTATATTAGTTTGTGTTTAATCAGTAGTAACATCAAAGAAGATAAAGCTAAAAAACATGTAAATTTTCAAATATCTACAAACCCAATTCATTATTCTACACTTAAATTTGACAAAGCAACTGATTCAGCAACCAGGAACCAAATTTATCAAAAACCAATCATCAAGATCAAAACTTTACCCAAAAATAACCAATAAATTATCCCAAAAAAATATAACATATAAAAATTTGTCAACTCAAGAAAATAAATGAACCCCTAAACCCTAAATGACATAAAGACTCAACCTTTAACATGATCAATAAAAGAACCAAACAATCACCAATATTTAAAATTTCCCAGATCAATCAAACACTAACAAAAGTATCCAAAAAAACCCAACACAGAGAAAAAAATTGAAACTTGAAGTAACCTTAGCAACAACAGCAGCAAACGACATTCCAAGAGGAAGCGCAATAGCCTCAACACCACCGCCCTCTCTCCTTCGAACAGGGCCGTACCCGTACCGGACTACCCTCATACTCCGTCGCCTGAACGCCACGCGCTTGCCGCTCCGCGTGGAACAAGAAGACGAAGATGATGCCGCATCTTTATAAACTCTTTTTTTCTTATTTTTCTCATTGCTGGCGCGTTCTGATGGGGCCGGAGAACTATCGACGGTGAGATTGGGATCTACGTCAGATGGGTTTGAGGAGTTTTCGGAGGAGACGCATGTAGTGGATTGGTGGTGTCGTCGAGGAGAAGAACAAGAAGGCGGAGCGGCGTCCATGAAAAGCGGGTAGGTCAATTTTGAAAATCATATAAATATAGAGGGAAAGTGACGTGAGAAGTTGAAAAGAATATGAATATCGGCAAAACTGAATCTGGATACCGTGTTTGGTTATGAACTATCCGAGTAGTGTGGTTAAAAAAAAATAATGGAAATTCGAATCGAATTAAAAAAATTTAAATATAAATAATATTTTTTTTTAATTTTAAATATAATTGTTTAATTTTTTAGTTAAAAACTCAATTGAATTAGAATATTTTTTAACTAAAAAATTGAATTAAATAAATAATTTAATTTATTGAATTTATTTAGGTATAATCATATTTTGTTTTTATTTCATAATTATATTATATTTGTTAAATTATTTAATTTATCAAGTGTTTAGTGATGATTAATTTCATGAAATATTTTTGTTTTGCCCACTATTCTTTTTCCCCCTATATTTTGAATAATTTAAATGATGAATATATCTTATGAAAATTTTTATTGGTGTAATTATGATGATTAGAAGAGTTACGGTGTAAAAATTTTAAGTAAACGTTAAATTCAGTGAATGTTACAAATTTTTTAATTTTTTATTTGTTATTATTAAAAAATTGAAATAACCAAATTGTACCGAACCGAACCGACAATTAAAAATAATTATAATTTTTAATTAAAAAACACCGAACAATTACCTTTTAGAAAAAGCTGAATAATCATAATTAAAATTATTTTTTATAATTATACAGAAACAGACCAAACTGTGCCCACCCCTAAATTAGAGGGATCTAGGCGGGTTGGTTTCTATTTGTCAATACTAAATTCGTCTCGATAAAAAAGGATTTAATTAGGATAGAATATTTATTATTTAACCCAAACCAAATTAAAAAATTTACATATAATTTTAAGGTGGAAGAACACATATCATTTATAATATTGAACAAAATCCATATATTAACACAATTAGAATCTAACTAAATATGTATCACTAATTGAAGATTTATTTACAAACTCATAAAAATAAATTCATATGTCCGCAACACAATTAATAACCTTGATTTTTGCAGAGAAATTCCTTTAGCATTCAAAAATGTTCAACCTTATAAACCCATATTTAAATGAGAGTTGAAGAAGGAACGTGTGGAAGTTATTTAACTTTCTTATGTGTAAAATAATATGGATGGACTGAGTTGAACTATCATATATGACCTAACCTATGACCAATACCCAACATTTCCCACTCATGTATGACGGGTTCAACAGTTTCATTATCTATGTAAAAACAACTCACACTTAGCAATTGTGTTTTACGACCAACATACTATGAGAACTGACTTGCTATACATATGTTAGAATTATATAGCTTCTCGAATAATGGAAAGATACTATAATAGATTAAGCATACATTATCATCGATCATTTATCACATTTCATCTCTCTCGATCTTTTTTAAATTGTAATATTTTATTTTTGTATTCACAGTTATGCTTGATCACCTAGAACTAGGGCTAAGCACCGGTTCCGATTCTATCCGGAACTGGTTGGAACCAGACTGATTTTTTGGGTTTGGAACTGGATCGATTCTGGTTCCACAACTCCGAATTTAAACGGTCTGGTTCCAGTTCTGTCATGGACGGAACCGAAACCTATTTTAAAAATCGAATTTTAGAACCAGAACCTGTTTTGGGAACCAAATTTCGGAACTGGAACTGGAACATGTTTTGGGAATCGAATTTAGAACCAATTTCATAACCCCAATTAAGACCCAATTTCAAAACTCAATTAAAACCCAATTTATACTCAGACACTTCCTATAAGAATATTATGTATTAAGTCAAAAATATTATGATTTATTTATTGTTTTATTTATGTATGGATAGTTGTTAAGAATAATATGTAATATTCAAGTGTGAGAAATTATTTCTATTTTCAAAATTTGACAAAAAGAATAAATAGGATAAATCAGAACCTGATCGGAACCGAATTGGAATCGAATAATAATGTATCATATTTAATTGGGTAGGTTTCAGTTCCACGCGGAACCAAATTGAAACTGATTAATAGGATACTCTATTTAATTGGGTAGGTTCCGGTTCCACGTAGTTAGAAATCGATTTTTTCCGAATATATTCCGATTCTATGCGGAACCAGAACCGAAATCAGTTTTGCTGACCCATATTTATAACAACATAATTGATCGACCAATGAATACAAGCTAATGCAATTTGGTTTCATATAATTATTTTTCTCTTTTCTTAAATCTTTCAACCTCAAATCAATTTGCTTTTCCAGAGATATTCTATTGGATCGAATCTTTCATGATCTTCTAACAACATTCCAAGATAGAGATCATCAAATCCGAGTTTTGAGAAGTAGGCAAGAGTTTAAAGGATATAATGTGAGATTAACATAATCTGAAGGGCTTACACAATATCAAGATTGAAATCTTTACTTATATTATCCTTATTAGTCATAATTGTTCTCGTGGTATGAAACACGTGTTACAATATTTTCTCATTTCCCATGGAACATATATCTTCATTATCAAAATACCATACATATGACCATTCATATATTCAAAATGTCTAACTTGAGTTCACTAATCCACTCGTATTCATTCTTAGAACTCGCTTTTGACATTAAAACAGATAAGGTGAAATAGACTTATTCACCTACAGTTATATCACACAGAAAACAACCATGTAAATTTGCTTTACTAACATGACGATATTTTTTGATTTTAAGCTTAAGCTCCCTTAGAAAAATTATCATTCAGGTAATAAATTTAAAAATTTATCTCATCTCCCCTCATCACAAAGTAATATAGGCGATTGCTCGTGTGAGAGGGTCAATCATTTTTTATTTATCTGAAATACTTCTCATACCAACAAATAGTATAATATATTAACCATATATCAACATGTATGTATTGAACGCAAATATCAATAGGTATTATCATTAGTAAACATTATTGGGAAAAATAAATACATCGTGAAATGTAAGTACATTAACATCTACACAATTCTTGAGATTTATGTGTTCAATGAAGACATCTCTAGGGACAGGGCTTTGTCATGGATTTGCTATTATCTCTTTTGTAGAAATGTATTTCATGTTAACCTCTTTTTGTGCAACTATATCTTTTACAAAGTTATATTTAGTATTATGTGTTTGGTTTTAGAATGAAATTTGGGATTTTTATGTAAGCTATTGCTGCTTCACTATTACAGTTGACTAATAATGGATTAGAAACATCAAATTATCTAAGAACCTTTTCAACCATACAACTTATTGTACTGCATATGAAAATACCACAAATTCAGACTCTATTGTGGATAAGACTTTACAAGATTGTTTCTTACTGATAGTGATTTTGTATAGCACGCAAGTAGTATGAAAATATCGATCCCACCTGGAATTATTATTAATGTCAAATACTAAATTGTCTCAATCCTAATCTTATTTAGATTATAGATTATGAAGAAGAGTTATTAACTAACAAACTAAAGAAAAATCAAAGTAAATAATAAACTTAAACACAAAGTAATAAGATAACAAGAACCTACGTTCACAACTTCCCCACAATAGTTCCTCTAAATTATTTTCCTCTCTTTATAACCAATCAACTGTGATGAATTATTAACATAAAATATAAACTTATCTACAAGTCTCTTCCGATGGTCGAGTAGAAACGCCCAACTTAGTTTAATTACCTATATTCATATGATAATTAATCAAAGCCAAACTCATTACGATCAAGTTCTAATTATGGCTACACATGCCCTGCATATATATTTCTATTCTACATGAAAATTGATTATGTGAATACGATAATGCGTTATCAATTCTCAAGGCTAAACTAAAATTTCCTTTTCCAAGTTCATTAGAATTTGCCGCAATTATCCAGTTGTTGGCCGAACAATAGAACGCATTAAACAAAAAGAATGATAATCAAACATAAAAATGATTCAATTAATTAGAAGTTCATATTGGGTTCTATTGCAATCCTAGAAAAAGATCTAATTCATGATGAAAAAGATAAACAAAAATATAATGTTCAATATAATAGACAACAAAGAATTATTAAAGAAAGGATAAAGAAAATAAATTATGAAGGTTGTCAATATTTAATCTCCAAGTTTTTCAATATTCTCTTATTAATTCTTATTTTGATCTTCTTGTTCTTAATTGTTCTTGAAGGTTGTCGTGTTTAGAGAGTGTTTTGGCCTTAAAAGAGGCCTATTTTCCTCCTTAAAAACTTATGTGAAGTAACCCTAAACGTTTCCTTATATGATATCATAAAAACCAAGTTTCTTATCCAATTTCGAAGTTATCACTTTGGTGGCGCACCACAAAGGTCTTAGTAGAGCACCATAGATCTTTTCCAACTCTCTGGAATAATTTTCAACAAGCTAGTGTCATGCCACAATATTTTGTGTCAAGACACTAGCTGATAGTGCAAAATCTTCACTTGCAAGCTAAATTTTAGCCAAGAAAGATCCTGATATAATCTTTATTGTAAGTTAAAAGGTTGTAAATAATTAAGTCTTTTTTCCAGCACAACTTGAGTCACCTCATTTGAACATCGTATGAGAAAGTTATAGCCAAAATACTAAATATTGCACAAATTAAGAAGTCACTGATGTATATCAGAATTTCGGGTTTCACTTATTTTTGCTCAATGCTCATATAATACATCATAAACAGTAAAAAAGAATATTAGTGCATATAACACATTCAAAAATATAATTTGGGAGAAATAAATAGTAAATACACTTGAAAATTGTGTATTATAAGTACTCATCACACCTCAAACTTGACTTATTACTCGTCCTCAAACAATGACCAAATGAAAATAACAAAATAAATAATAAATAAACTAACTAAGTCACTTTCATAGGGATCATGATTGTATTTAGCGTATGCAACAAGCCTTTAAACTCCTAGAAGCCCTCAGTGGACGAGTTATAGTCTTATAAGGACTTACATCAATAAAAACCATAAACATCATCTAAAACTACTAAATAAATAAACAAACATAACATGATCAGATTTTCACTATAATGCCTAAAAGATCATTACATAAGATGACAATGACTCAAAGAAAACTTCAAAATACTATAAACAATCGTAACTTCCTTCAAAAATCAAATTCATCTCAATTAAATTCGTGTAGAGTGTGTGTGAATTAATCCCATCATAATTTATCCCATAAATCATCAATCTTAATAGTTTTTCATCTCGACAATCAAAATAGAATAGGTAAAAACAACATCTGTACCTAAAGTCTCAATGTCTTATCATCAAGATCATATATATTGGTTTTAACATTTATTGTTGTTTTTTCCCTTTTTTCTTTCTTTTTTTCTAATGAGCTTTCACACTACCTTTTAAGATAGTATTTCTCCTCATGATAATGCTTGTCCAAGGGTAGCTTCATGTTTAAATATTATAGGTGACTCTTTGATATGCTAGCCTTCATGAAATTTTAATATAAATATAGATATATAGGTCAATGGTCATTCATTCATTCCAATTATCTCAATTCAATTATTTCAATATCAAATTTCAAGTTTAGATTGAAAAAAAATTGATGTATGTGCTTGAATATGTAAAGAATCATCTCAAGACAAACTCAATTTAAGAATTCAGTATTGATATCAACCGACATTTATCATTTTCTAAGAGCCAAACTGTTTTTAATGCAGATCAAGTCCATATCATAGGCATGTGATATTCTCACCAAGATACGACTCAAAATAACAAAAAAAAATTAAAATAAAAACACAAATTTCTAATCCATACCCCCAAACTTAAAATCAACATTGTCCCCAATGTTGAAAAATAAAAACAGGGGGAAGAGAAATAAATAATCCCCAAGTTTAGTGATGTTAATGTAGAAACTTATCTGTTGTAAAGTGAAGACAAAGCCACGACCCCAAAACTTATGTTGAAAATTGGATCATTGAAAGAAAAAAAACACATAAGTGAAAACACAAATAACACAACAAATTAAATAAAAATAAAACGTAATAAAAATTTAGAACGCTTGGGTTGCCTCCCAAGAAACGCTTAGTTTATATTCCTTAGCTAGACTTTCTTTGAAGAATTCATTTCAAAGAGGCTTTAATGTGGCTTTAGAAATCCTAGACATGATAGTCTCATGGGCATTACTATTCAAGCTCATATTCCAAACATGAAATGACAAATAAAGATGTTCTCTACTCTGTTCCCATGTCACATTCTTCAAACTTTTATCTTTTGAAAATCTTAAATGGAAATATGGACTATCGTGAGGTCTTGTAGGATGCTTGACTTGGATTGATTATGCCTTTATGTCAAGCTTATAGGCTAACTTCCCTATATTGTGATGTATCTTCTTGTATCATGAGATTGTCAATAGTGTTGAGGCAAATGCAGCGGAAGCGCGTCGGGGGCGACATTGACTTTTAAAATATTTTTTAATCCGGATAAATTAACTAGCATAATATACCCCTAATTTATACGTATTTCGACCTCATCACTTATTAATATCAAATATTTGGAATTCAGAATAAAATTTTTGAAAATAATTTCCGCGATTATACATTAACCAATTTACTAGTTCACCGACCGATCGGGATAATCAGACAACCAGATCATTTCACTATAGCAGTGGCTGATTACTTAATTTTAGAAAATTATCATTTTGCCCATAGTGTGGATCTTGTCGGAAATTCTCAAAATACTTCCAAAATAATTCCGAAAATTCCAAGAATTGTTTCACACATCGTACGTACTGCTACAATAGTTTGAGTACTGTAACAGTGGACAAATAATCATAATTTCAATAAATTATGATTTTCCCCTAACACGATATTTACATAAAATTCTGAAATGCTTATGCAACTATTACAAAAATTTTGAGAATTTTTCAGACGCATTATTACATATTTAATTCCACCAACAACGTCTTAATTTCACAAATTATGTCATAATTGAATTAATTACATAATTGCTCAAATTAATCACATAATTAATTCAAAATCATGCAAATCTAAATCCATAATTACGAATTGAGAGTCAACCACCATAAAGCAATTCAAGAAAAATTCTAGGTCACCAAGGAGTGGCTTAAGCAACTCTAAAATGGTAATTTGTGACCTATTCCACAATTGGACCTAATTACACTTAATTAGTCAAATTAATTTTATACATGTAATAAGGCTATTGTAGACATTGTATTTTCACGCATAGCCCGATGATGAGTCACGTATGGAGACACCATTTGAATGTTTGGAAAGTTGCAAGGATGAATATCATAAGATGAGGGAACTTCAAGGGATATAACTAAATACTTGTCGGACATCACCTATGTCCTGCTATAGGCACTGTATTTTTACATGATCATATGATAAGTCTCCTGTAAGGGTATTGTAGGAGAGTATCTACACTCATATTTTGACACAGTATCTCCGGCCAGACACACTGCATGTCCAGCCGGACATATATTAGTCATATATTAACTCCGACCGTACATAGGCTATATCTGAAAAAATGCTTTCTTGTGGTATATAAGATGAAAACTCATACGTAAATTCCATAGGTGAATCCGAATGGATGGTAATGCGGTTTGTACTTGAGATACAACTCCACACACCAAGGAAAAAATAGTTGTTTTATTTCCTTGTATTTACGCATGTCTTTTCTACTATTTTCGTATATTTAGCATGAATTCCTTACTATTTATTTATTATTTATCTCACTAGATTGGTTGTTTATATTTTTCTTATTATTGCATGAGTTTTATGATTATGAATTACACTGCACATCTAGCCAGACTTCTATTAAGTCCAGCCGGACACACATCTAAAAAGACACATCCGGCCGACTATTCTCATGCTTGGCCATCCATAGTTTATTTCGTTATTTCTTTTATTCCTGTAATATTGCTCTCTGGATATTTTGTTTTGCTTTTAAGTTATGTTTGTGCTTTTGAGCGTTTTAAATTACTTTACATGATATTTGCATTATAAGGCTTGATGATATCTCTTTTCAAACCTTGATATTATACTGGCATCAGTAAGTGACGATTTCGAACCCAAACGAGTTTAAGATCGACCTTGTGAGGGGTGTAGTACGGTCTTAAATCATTCACAATATCTTATACTGGGTGTCGACTCCTTTATTCTATGAGTAATCCCCCTTGGACTAATTGTACTCACTACGAACAATGAGTCCAACAGTGTCATGGCCGCCAAAGTCATAGGCATAGCTTGAAATCTTGCTTTGCTCCTACAGATGGCAACTCCACTAGAAAATAGAGAATCCGCCTCGAAAAAATACCTTGTAATATCTATGGTGAGATTTAGGTTAGCCATGCCTAAATTCTTTGTATACCTCTTTTTAACCCCGATGGCGTTACGTATCGAGAAATTACTTTCACTCAAAGTGGTGGATCGTTGCGTGATGATACCTATCACTTGTTGGCATGTATCCTCGAGGTATAAAAGAGGCACGTTCATTAGCCGTTCAAAATATTTAGTGTGGAGACCTAGTTGTGGAAACCCTTCGTCAATGAGAGCCTAATCTTTACCCTATTGAGCCCACATGGAAACCCATAGTTATTTTTCCCTATGAATGCGCCTACTTAATGCTTGTTTATGGGCCCTAATAATTTGAGGTAATCCAACCCTCTTATTATGAAATGAAAAACTTGTTGAGCCTTTTCAACTAGGACAAGTTCGCGTTCCATGATAATTGAGCAGATTACTTTAAATGTTCATGGGCCACCTTGTATGCAAACCCTTTTGGACTTAGAGTGTTTAATTATGATCTCAAAACTGTCAAAAGAATGAGTTTAATGCCCATAATTGGCTTTTATCCAAGGAAAGTGCACATATTGTTTTGGGCCTATTTGAGCATTTAAACGCTTGCAAACCTAACTAAAAATAATCATGATTATGAAGGGTCCAATGCATCACTTTAGGACAAATGCACTATCCATATATTAGGCTTAGTCACATTGTAAATGAGTGGCCTTTGTCCTATAACGATAGAAAAGAACCGAGGTAACCAAGGTTCATGATAAGTGGGAAATATATCAATATTTACCGCCCATTTTACTTAATATTTTATATAGTTTCTTGAGATTTATGAATATTTTGATGTGTTTTGTGTTATTCTGTAGATAAATAAGATTTCAGGATTCACTGGCATCGAATCAGGGCTGAAACAGCGTAATTCAGATAAAAAATGGCAAAATCAAAAATTTTATGTTCACGCGTAGCGACGCGCAACATCCTCTGCATCACTACACTCCTCAATTATACATTCTTCCGACACACGTCATCACTCATGTCATCTCTGTAGCTAGCGTCGCGATGCCAAAACCTCAACGTGTCGCGACGCCAAAGTAATAAATCAGCTACTGACACTACTGTAGCGCGTTTCGTGACGCGTAGAAGTTTTGCGTCGCGACGCGTGGCATTTTTGAAGCCTATAAATATAGGCCAAATTCATAAGGAAAATTCATATTCATAAGGAAAATTCATACATTCTTCTAGGGATTTCTTTAAGAATACTAAGAAGATTGTATCTTGTTTGTTTATTTACAGCTTTCTTGTATTTAATTTTTATTTTAGGCAATAAATCTTTCTTTATTTTACTTTTCAGTATGAGTAGGTAACTTCCATCTGCTATGGTGAAAGGTAAAACTTTTATTATAAAAATTTAGATTAATCTCCCTTAGTTATAATATATAAACTATATTAAAACCTAACTTAATCTAAATTGATTTTAACGTGACTTAATGAGATACCGCCTTTATGGTCGGTTGGAATTAATCATAAATCTGACTTAATCAGGATACCGCCTATATGGTCGGTTGGTAATGTCATGTAATTTATATATTATAATAAGAGAGATTTATAAATTATAAGTAATAAAAGTGGATCCTCTAACCCCAACATTTTATTTTACTGTTTATTTCATCTTTTAAATATCCAAATTTTACTTTATGTCATTTTATTTATTTAAGTTTTTAATAGTCTTAGATATGTGGGGTAACTAAACCTCTTGTCTGGGGTTGTGATGAATTCCAATATCACCGGTTTATAAGTTGATTATTTTACCTTGGGTAATATATTGGTTTATTTATTGAGTCTTAGTCTTAATGCTTCTTGTTAACTGGCCATTAATAAGATTGATTTGGTAAACTTAAAATGAACTTGGAAAAGAGATTTTAGGTTTAGCCTTAGACTCAATAGCTCCCGATCTCACCTTAGGGTAAATGTCTCTTAGGTAGATTTCCTTACAAGATAGGAATATACCTGTCGGGCGGGGGTAGCCATAATTGGAACTTAAACTTAATGAATTCAGGGTAACTTGGTTAACATATGAATATAGTTAATTTGGGTTATTTTATGTGTTTGCATCTGCCCATCGGAAGAGACTTTTGCATACTTTCGTGTTACAGGTTAATAAACTGATATATTACACAAACATGAGATAATTACTTCATTTTTAAAAGATATTGGAAGGATTCACAACCCTAGATAGTTTCATAATATTGAATTTCCCTTAAATTTACATTCACACTATTTTAATTACTTGTTTTCAGATAAAAATCAACATCCAATCAACAATCCAATCTATTAGATACTCGTAGAAATTTAGCTTTGTAAATTGATAGCAAATGTATTAACTCCTCGTGGGATCGATATATTTTATACTACTTGAATGATACGCGCGTTTACGTAACGTGAGTGATTTCACCAATCAAGTTTTGGGCGCCGTTGCCGGAGACTTATTTATCTTTTACTATTAATTTTGGGGTTAGATACTTTTACTTGTATCTAATTTATTTTTACTTATTATTTTTATTTTCTTGTGTTTCAGGTTCTCAGAAACTACATGAGAAGAAACAGAAGCTTCGAAATCCGTCCGCTTGACTTAGAAATTGAAAGAACAATCAGATAGTTGAGAAGGGAAAGGCGAGAAGATCAAGAAACACTGATCAATATGAACAACCAAGATTCTGAACATTTGGAAGTTGCACCACCAATTCCCATTCGAGACAGAACCATTTCAGTGGTTGACGGCTTCATTTCATACATTGTACTTCCTCTCTTACTAGCAAATGCGTGTGACATCAAAACATGCATCCAGATGATACAACAGTCAGTTCAATTTGGGGGAGTGAAACTGAAGATCCTAATGCCCACATCAGCAACTTTCTGGAATTTTACGGCACATTCAATTACAATCGAGCGGTAGAAAAAGCAATGAGACTGCGTGTGTTTCCATATTCTTTGAAAGACAGAGCTAAGGCTTGATTACATTCACTACTAGCAGGTTCCATCACAACTTGGAACACTCTTCCCACCAAATTCGTTGCAAAATATTTCCCCCAGCCAGAATTGCAAAGCTGGGGAATGACATCACATTATTTGTGCAATATGACTTAGAATCCCTCTGCGAAGCTTGGGAAAGGTACAAGGAATTGCTCCAGAAGTGTCCTCACCATGAGATTGAAAAGTGGCTACAAGTCCAAACCTTCTACAATGGACTTTCTGGACTAATGAGAACCACAATAGATGCTGCTACTGGAGGAGCTTTAATGGCAAAAGGAGAGGATCAAGCTTGGGACTTAATTGAAGAAATGGCCAACAAAAATTCTCTATGGCCAACAGAAAAGAGCATGATCCAACGAATAGTAGGAATTTACGAAGTTGGAGCCAACACAATATTGAATGCCAAGCTAGATCAGATATGCAAATTCATGGAAACTATTAGCATGCATGGTAATGCTGGATCCATAAGTTCACCATATGGAGGAGCACCAGAGGCAGAATCTTACTACCAACATGATGAAACGATGAATTATATCAGCAATTTTAACAGACAAGTGAACAATCCATATTCCAACACCTACAGCCCTGGTTGGAGGAATCATCCCAATTTCGTATGGAGTAATAATTCAGGGTAAATGAACAATCCACCACCCGAATTCCAACAACAGAACAAAGGCCATGAAATGAAAAGAAGCCATAAATGGAAGATGTGCTTGCCCAAATGAAAAAGCAAGAAGCCAAGTATGATGCTATGTTTCAATCCCAAGCAGCATTAATTCAAAATCAAGCAGCAACATACGATGTTATGTTTCAAAGCCAAGCAGCTTTTATGAAGGCACTGGAAAATCAAGTGGGATAACTGGCCAATGCTCAGAGTTAGACCGTAAGGTAACCTTTCTAGCAACATAGAACCAAATCCAAAGAACAGAGGGAAGGAGTAATGTCAAGCCATCACCTTGAAAAACGGCACTGAAATCAACAAAGATGTTGGAGTCAAGGCATCTTCTAAGGAAGTTCCAAAAGAAAGCAACGAAAAAGATCCACAGATGGAGGAAAAAAAGCAAATGAAAATGATCAAGAAAGATTTACTCCACCTCCATATTTTCCACAGCGTCTCCAAAAACACAAACTGGACAAGCAGTTTGCTCGATTCCTGGAGATCTTCAAAAAGCTGCATATCAATATTCCATTTGCAGAAGCGTTGGAACAAATGCCCAACTATGTCAAATTCATGAAAGACATTCTGTCATGAAAGCGGAGATTGAGAGATTACCAGATAATAACATTGTCAGAAGAATGTAGCACCATCATTCAGAGGAAGCTTCCCCCAAAGTTGAAAGATCCTGACAGTTTCATTATCCCTTGCACTATAGGAGAATATAACTTCGGTAAGACTTTGTGTGATTTAGGTGCTAGTGTTACCTTGATGCCTTTTTCTATTTACAGGAAACTACATATTAGAGAACCAAAACCCACCTCAGTTTCTCTGCAACTTGCGGATAAAACATTCAAATTTTCGAGAGGAGTAGTGGAAGATGTATTAGTCAAAGTCGACAAACTCATTTTCCTAGCAGATTTCATTATCATTGACATGGAGGAAGATGAAAATGTGCCTATCATCTTCAGGAGACCATTCTTGGCTACAGGTCGAACCATTATTGATGTACAGAAGGTGACCAAGAAGTAACATTCAATGTTTTCAAAGCCATGAATTTCCCGGATGACGAAAAGAATGAGGAATGTTTGAGACTTGATGTGATAGATGGTATCATCCAGAACTCAGATGAAATGTAAAGTTCCACCGACAAACTTAAAGCATGTCATCTTCCTGTGAAGCTTGAACATAAATGGTACTACGCACTGAAGAAGTTAAATCTTGAAATACAAGCAACATGAGAGAAATGGCTCCACCAACTCAACGAATTGGAGGAATTTCACATAAAACCTTTTGAGAATGCCAAACTATACAAAGAAAAGACCAAGAAAAGACATGATCAGAAGATAATGCGCATACAATTGGAACCAGGGCAGCGGGTATTGTTAAACAAATCAAGGTTAAAACTTTTCCCTGGGAAGTCAAAATCACAATGTTCAGGTCCATTCTTAATCACCCAAGTTTTACCATGTGGAGCCGTTGAGTTACATGATCCCAACTCCAATGAAACATTCAAACTTAACATCAAACGTGTCAAACAATACTGGGGAGAATCATTTGAGAGACAAAAAAAAAAGTCTCACACTTTCAGATCCAGCCTAACATTCGGGTAGTCACGTCTAGCTGACGACGTTAAACTTAGCGCTAGCAGGGAGGAAATCCATGCAATTTGTGTGTATATTGAGATTTGGTGTGTTTTATTTTTATGTGTTTAATTTTTGTAGGTAAAGTGGTCTGATAATGATTGTGGTAAGAAGCGTCAGATAATTCTGGATCTTAACCTTTAATTTTCTTTTCAGATGTATAATTCCAGCTAACCATATACTGTCTTCTAAACTTTTCTTCTTCTTTTTAGACATTGGGGATAAAGGTCTCAATTAGGTTTGAGAGAGAGAATAGTTGACTAGTATCTTATTTTTTTTTGTGTTGTTTTTGTTTGGTTTTTAGTTAAAAATTCAAATTTTTTTAAAAAAAAAATTTAAAAAAATTTTGTTTTTATGCTTTTAACTTGACTAACCAGGTGGAATTGGGTTTTGAGATAGATGTGTAAGGAATTTCCATTCTTGAGACGTATCTCAACCTATTTCATAACAAGTTAATTTTTGTTTATTTATTTTTGAATTAGTTAAATTTGTGAATTCTCCATAATATTGATTAAATTGGATCTTCATATGCTCATTTGACAGGTATTATCAATATACATGGTACCATACGAACATGAATCGTAAGTGAAAGGTTTATAATATTCAGTGCTCTAATTTATTGGAGGAAGCATCTCAAAGGGATGGAATAAAAAAAATCGTGTATATAAATAATTAACCATGCCTTTACTTAGTAACCAGACTTCTTGCCTCAGTAAGCAAAGATTGTTCGCGTCAAACGGTAAAAGCCTGAGTTAATAATAATAAAGTTTCTACTTAATAATCGAGCGTCTTGCCTCAATAATCAGAGATTGTTCGCGTCAAACTGTAGAACCTTTAAACATCCGAGATCTGAGTAATTAAGTCTATAAGGGTATCTTAACACCTAGTGCCCTAAAGCCAACTGGTTTGGGAGTCACTGGCCCAAAGCATGCTACATGGATAAAAAAAATGAAAAAAAATCCATTGATAAAAAGGTGTGAATTCTGATATAACTTTAGGACAAAAATATTACTCTCTTTTCAACTACACTTATAAATAATGTGGGCACAATGATTTGATTAGTACTTTGTTGGTTGTGTATATGGAGAATGGTAAAAATAATCGGAGAATTTACTTATTTGGTAATTTAGAAAGAAAGAAAACAACTATTAACTTGGATAAAAGTTTCACTTGTTTAGTCACTAATTTGTTTGATTTTTTTACTTTTGTGTGCATTTGACGTTTGTGGGTATCGTCACTGTAAGTCCTCACGAGACTACAACTCGTCCACTAGGGACACCTAAGGGTTTAAAGGCTTGCTGCATACGCTAAATGCAACTGTGATCCCTATGAAAGTGGCTTAGTTTAATTTTAAAGTTGTTTAGTGTATTTTATTTTATTGTTTTACTCGAGGACTAGCAAAATGTTAGGTTTTAGGGTGTGATAAGTGGGAAATATAACAATATTTACCGCCTCATTTACTTAATATTGTGTATAGTTTCTTGAGATTTGTGAATATTTTGATGTGTTTTGTGTTATTCTGTAGATAAATAAGATTTCAGGACTCACTAGTGTCGAATCGAGGTTGAAATGGCGAAATTTGGATCACAAAGGGCAAAATGGGAAATTTTATGTTCACGCATCGCGACGCGTAACATCCTCTGCGTCGCGACTTGCCTCAATTATGCATTCTACCGACACGCATCATCGCTGATGCCATCCCTGCGTCATCACTGTAGCTCGCATCGCGACGCTAAACCCTCAACGCGTCGCAATGCCAAAGTAATAATTCAGCTGCTGACACTACTGTAACGCGCGTCGTGACGCGCATAAGTTTTACATTGCGACACGCTACGTTTTTGAAGCCTATAAATAAAGGCCAAATTCAGAAGGAAAATTCATACCTTCTTCTGGAGATTTCCCTAAGAATACTAATAAAATTGTATCTTATTTGTTTATTTACAGCTTTCTTGTATTTAATTTTTATTTCAAGCAATATATATTTCTTTATTTTACTTTTCAGTATGAGTAGGTAATTTCCATCTGCTGGGGTGAAATGTAAAGCTTTTATTATTATAATTTAGATTAATCTCTCCTAGTTATAATATATAAATTATCTTGAAACCTGACTTAATGAGATACCGCCTTTATGATCGTTTGAACTTAATTAAAATTGATTTTAACCTGAATTAATGGGATACCGCCTTTATGGTCGGTTGGAAATAATCATAAATCTGACTTAATCAGGATACCACCTATATGGTTGGTTGGTAATGTAATGCAATTTATATATTATAATAAGAGAGACTTCTAAATTAGAAGTAGTAAAAGTGGATCATCTAACCCCCATCATTTGATTTTACTGTTTATTTCATCTTTTAAATATTCAAGTTTTACTTTATGTCATTTCTTTATTTAAGTTTTTAATAGTCCTAGATATGTGTGGTAACTAAACCTCTTATATGGGGTTGTGATGAATTCCAATATCACCGGTTTATAAGTTGGTTATTTTGTGCCTTGGATAATATATTGGTTTATTTATTGAGTCTTAGTCTTCATGCTTCTTGTTAACTGGCCATTAATAAGATTGATTTGGTAAACTTAAAATGAACATGGAAAATGGATTTTAGGTTTAACCTTAGACTCAATAGCTCAAGATCTCACATTGGGGTAAATGTCTCTTAGGTAGATTTCCTTACATGATACGAATATACTTGTCGGACGGGGGTAGCCATATTTAGAACTTAAACTTAATGAATTCAGGGTAAATTGGTTAACATATGAATATAGTTAATTGAATTATTTTGGGTGTTTACATCTGACCATCAGAAGAGGCTTTTGTATTTTTTCATGTTTCAGGTTAATAAACTGATATATTACATAACATGAAATAATTACTTCATCTTTAAAAGATATTGGAAGGATTCAAAACCCTAGATAGTTTCATAATATTGAATTTCCCTTAAATGTACATTCGCACTGTTTTAATTACTTATTTTCAGATAAAAATCACCATCCAATCCACAATCCAATCTATTAAATACTCGTATAAATTTAGCTTCGTAAATTGATAGCAAAGATATTAAGTTCACGTGGGATCGATACATTTTATACTACTTGAACGATACGCGCGTTTGCGTAACATGAGTGATTTCACCGATCAGTTCATCTTTTAGCATAAGAAAGGCATAAACTAAGCCAAACCTATGGAAGATATTTGGACTAACCACGTGTGGAAGAGAGATAAGGTTGGAATGATGTATGCTATTGTTTGAACAAATCTTGCATTCTATGTATCTCATGTATACATGCATATCATGCATTTCATGCATCATGCTAACCCCTTATGATTGCAACCATCATAGTGGAGCATTGGGTTAGGGAGAATGGAAGACTAGTCAAGAAGAAAATGACAAACAATGTAGAAATGGCCAACAATGACACTTCCAATATAGATCAGTTTGAAACCACCGTGAATAAGATGGCATAATAGCTGTAGATTGTGCTCAATATCCTTGCCAACCTGACAACAATTCAACCGACATCTCAAGCGGCGGGCTGAGTCTAGGGAAAAGAAGTATGAGGAGCCCATGAGTAGAGATGAGGAAGTTTCTGCCCTAGATGATGAAGATATGATGGACTATGCTGCAAGAAGAACGATCAAGTGATAGGCCGACCCTGAAATACAAAAGCTAAAAGAGTATATGGAGGCGATGACCCAAAATATGGAAGAGAAACATGATGATTTTTTGGATTATAATGCTATGGCCTTCAAGGAACAACTGGCCACTCAATTTGAAATACCCAAAATGGTAAAGTTTAATGGGAATAGGGACCCGAAAGTGCATCTCCGTCAATATGTGTCTTTGATGAGTGCAACTGAACTATCCTAAAGTTAAGTATAGAAGATGTTCGGGATGTCGTTAGAGGGAGCACCAGTGGTATGGTATCATAGCCTTGAGAAGAAAATAAAGGATGATTAGAGAGCTCTAGTTGAGGCCTTTCTGAATCAATACGTCATGGACATGGAGATTGACGTATCGCTCCGTGACATGGAGAACACTAATCAAAAGGCTTTAAAGAGTACGTTGACTGCTTGAGAAGCCAGTTCTTGAATATACAGACACGTCCTTTAGAAAAAGGACCAAATCAAGATGATTATCAAATGTACTAGGCCTTCAATTTATAACAAGCTAACAAGGATGACTTCTATGATCTCTGATTTTTGACAATCAAAAGAAACTGTTATGGATATAGAAGATGAGAAAGAAGAGTATAGAAAGTTATATGGCAATAAGAAGACAACGGGAGGGCCTTCTGGCACCAAGGATTGTCTATATGAAATTGCCACTATAAGGAATATGAGGTTTTCCAACCTTGGCAGACCTTTATCAATGGTGTTCGAGAAACTGAAGAGGCATGGCCTGCTAACACCTCTAGAACATAAACCTCTATCGAACCTCATCTATCGCCACATCAACCTAGATCAATATTTTCACTCCCACCAACAGAAGAGGCAAGATGACGATAAATGTGTCTGACTCAGACATGAAATCCAAGACCTAATAGACACCAATAAAATTTCTAACCTATAAAAGAACCAACCCTCTACAAAATCACCACGTCGTGCCACCACCTACATATATGATCGACTCTGGCCTACCTGAAGAATATGTCCTATAATCATTTGACAAGCAGAACTATATCATAAGAGTATGAGATAGTAGTGATAATGACGCTAGATAATCTGATGACTTTTGGGAAAATTTGTCAAGTAGTGATTAAGAAGATGTGAAAGGGATGACCAGAAGTAGACGATTCTATGAAAACACTGTTGAGAAGGTGATGAGCGGAAAATATATCAATATTTATCGTTTTTTTTACTTAATATTTTATATAGCTTCTCGAGTTTTATGAACGTTTTGATGTGTTTGTATTTATTTTGTAGATAAATAAAATATCATGACTCATTGACATCAAATCGGGGCTAAAACGGCGAAAAACAGATGAAAATGGCAAAATGAGAAATTTATTGTTCACGCGTCTCGATGCCCAACTCCCAACATGTCATGACGCCAGGCTAATAATTCATCTCCTGACATGCGTCATCATTGTAGCACGTGTCGCGACGCGCAGGACTTCTGCATCGCAATACCGACAGCCGCCATCTACTGTAGCGTGTGTCGCGACTCAGAAGACTTGGCATATCGTGACGCGCACCGTTTTGTGAGCCTATAAATAGAGGCCTAAATCAGAAGGAAAATTCATACTTTCTTTTGGGGAATTTCCTTAGAATACTAAGAAGAGAGTATCTTGTTTGTTTAATTTCAATTTTCTTGTATTTAATTTTTATTTTAGTAATAAAACTTTGTTTGTTTTACTTAAAGCATAAGTATGTAACTTCTTTCTGCTGGAGTGAAAATGTGAAACTTTTATTTTGATAATTTAGATTAATCTCTCTTATTTTATAATATATAAATTATCTTAAAACCTGACTTAATTGGATACCGTCTTTATGGTCGGTTGGACTTAATTAAATTAATTTTAACCCGACTTAATTGGATACCGCCTTTTTGGTCGGTTGGAATTAATTAAAATCTGACTTAATCAGGATACCGTCTATATAGTTAGTTGGAAATATAATATAAATTTATATATTATAATAAGAGAGATTTCTAGATTTGAAATAATAAAAGTGGATCCCCTAACCCCATAATTTTATTTCATTGTTTTATTTCAACCCTTATTAATTGGCCACTAATAAGATTGATTAGGTAAACTTAAAATGAACTTGGAAAATGGATTTTAGGTTTAGCCGTAGCCTGAATAGCTCACGATCTCACATTCACCTTAGAGGTTTCCTTTCAGGATAGGAATATACCTGTCAGGCATGTGTAGCCATAATTGGAACTTAAACTTAATGAATTCAGAGTTTCTTAATTAACATAGGAATATAGTTAATTGGGTTATTTTGGGTGTTTGCATCTGACCATCGGAAGAGGCTTTTGCATAAATTCGTGTTCCAGGTTAATAAACTGTCATATTACACAAGCATAAGATAATCAACTCATCTTTAAAAGAATATTGGTAGGATTCACAACCCTGAATATTTTCATACCATTAATTAATCTTAAAATATACCTTAGTTTTATTTACTTGCTTGTTTTAGATAAAAATCATCATCCATCCAACCAACAATTTCAATTAGATACTTGTAGAATTTTAGCTTCATAAATTAATAGCATATGTATTAAGTTCTCATGGGATCGATATATTTTATACTATTTGAACGATACGTACGCTTGCATAATGTGAGTGATTCCACGATCAAGTTTTTGTTACCGTTACCGGAGACTTATTTATCTTTTATTATTAATTTTGAGGTTAGATACTTTTACTTGTGTCTAATTCATTTTTACATATTGTTTTTGTTTTCTTGTGTATCGGGTTCTCAAACACTACAGAGAAGAAGCAGAAGCATTGAAATCCGTTCGCTTGACCCAAAAATTGAAAGAACTATCAGACAATTGAGAAGAGAAAGACGAGAAGATCAAAAAGCATTGATTAATATGAACAATCAAGAATCTGGACCTTTGGAAGTAGCACCACCAATTCCCATTCGAGACAGAATAATTTCGGTAGTTGACGGCTTCATATCATGCATTGTACTTCCTCCCATACCAGCAAATGCTTGTGACATCAAAATATGCATTTAGATGATATAACAATTAGTCCAGTTTGGGGGAAGTGCAATTGAAGACCCCAATGCCTTCATCAACAACTTCCTGGAAGTTTACGGCACATCCAATTCACAACCGAGAGGCAGAAGAAGCAATGCGCCAGCGAGTATTCCCTTATTCCCATATTATAATATGGAGGATTTCTAGATTTGAAATAAAATATTAAGTAAAAGGGACGATATATATTGATATATTTTTCGCTCATAGAATTTATTAAAATATTTTCGTAATATCATATGTAACTCATAATTATCATTACAATAAAAACATATCATTATACACAAAAACCCACTTTTATCGGAAACTTACATAATTTATCGAATCGATCCAATTCGTTCCGTTTTCACTCGGATTCTACCAAATACACATATTCAATATAATCATGCTCAAACAATTCAATTCACACCATTACACTACTTTACGAAGCTGCTAGATACATCCAAATATTTAACGAAAAACTTGAAATTAGCAAGTTTTTACCGAGAGGTCTTACCGAGATTTCGAGGGCATATACTGACTTCAAACGATCTCAAGAATGCGCTGGAATTGGCAGAATTCTGATCGGAGATACCTTTCACTCATGGGTCACTATTCAATATCATTTTCTTCCTCGATTCACATGCAACTGTGCATGGAAAGAAAAATCTATCACCGTCAACTTGTAGTACTCTTGAGAGCTTTGATTTGACAGGTGGCTCGGGATGTAAAATGAAGTGATGAATCGGATCAAGAAACCCAACTCGCGCGCGTCTTCTCTCGTTTTCGCTGTTCGTCAGCATCCTAGGACTACTATCGGCCACCACAAGGTGGAGGGGTGGCCGATGCACTCCTCTGGCCTGTCGCGCCAGTCGGTGATAATTGGTAGGCCGCCAGCGTGATAAGAGTGACATATTGGGGACGAGGGGTCTTGTGGGGGGGGGGGGGGTTGGGAAGATTATGCCATTTTCATTAATTATGAAAACCTTGGGGGTATAAATAGAAAAGTTTCTGAAATTTACATTATGACCCCCGCGAAATTGCTTCTAGGTACATGCCATGGGATTTTCATGGAAATTCTCATTTATGAAGCCGTTCTGATGTAAATTTCAAAAAGTATTCAACACAAAAGTTTTTCGTGTTGGAAAAATGAGTCTGATGGTTTAAGAATCAACTCAATCAAAGTTCATTTGCTATTTTTATTTCTGGAATAAGAAACTTTAACGTGTATAACGAGTTTTCTAGCGCGATGAAACTTCACTTTAAAATGTTTCGACCTATTTTCCAACACATAATCTCTTATTTTCGTACATCCAGTTTCAAAACCTAAACTTAAATTCGGAAACCTTCCAGATCCGTTCCGAAAAATATTTGAGATATTATAATATGTAAACCAAATTATTTGTTATAAAATAAAAGATACATTATTCATTTATCAAATGTTTTGATTTAAAGCGCATACTGTAAATTATCTTGTTTATCATATATTACTTATGTGCCTTCAAACTTAGTGTATAAATGTCATACATAAGAGAAATTAAGTCTGAAGTTACTAATCTAAAATAGTCCATAGAGAGCGAACAAAACATATACTTTATTTGTGGTTTATCTATAAATGCGGTCCATTCGATAATTGTATAGTGACCTTGATCCGGGATCGTCCACATGGTAACAGGAGAATGAAGGCACCTTATATGATGTGATCTTATATGACTCGACCCAGATAAAAATGAATTTATTATAATATCCTTTAAAATAAAGAAATTCATTTCAATCTAATAGATGGTCATATATGGATTGATTTGAATCCTGAGTGTACTACGAACTCCTGCATGGCAGGCAATGTCCATTGATTTACAAAGATGAGGTCAGTGTTGCAATCCTGACCAATAGCTGCATACTTTGGGGACATGGTTTGGTATGTAACTGGGGACGTGTTACATAGATATGAAATTCACTAATTCTTATGAGAAGTAGATGAGTATCTTCCCTAATGGTTGATTCGATACTTAAACGATTAGAGCGCTCAAGTCTTTCTATTGCGAATAGAAAGATTAATATTCATAATGGTTATGAATAAATCGTTCATTAGAGAATCAATGATACTTAAAGTAAAAATAATTAGAGAGGTATAACAGACATTATGACCCGACTATAATTATGAGATACTCGTGAAGAGCCAATCATTATGTAATGACCATATCGATGGACACCGACGTGGTTCGACTTATATTATTTATCTAGGGAAACACGAGTGCAGCTTTGGATTTTTAGTGGAATAACCTAAAGTTAATAATTCAGAATATTTAATTAAAAAGTTTAATTAATATTTTGGGATTATTGGAGCTTGGAACTGTAGGTCCATTTGGTCCATGTGCTAGCTCGATATACTAAAGCAAATTAGATATAATTGGATAATCTAATTATATACTCACATATACATATATTATTATTAATATGATTAATAATAATTTTTTCACACTTGAAACTATATTTATTTTTAATATATGGTTTTCATAATAAATGATTTTAAGATAATTATTTATTATGAATTATTTTATTAAATTATATTGTATAATTTAATAAAGATTTGGATTAATGAATTTCCAAAATTACACTTTGGAAACTCTTGGTTTAGAATGGAAGTTACGTAACATTCTTTTGGCAACAAATTTGTGTTTTTATGAAGACATTAAAAATAAAATTAATTTTTTGCCACCAATAGGCCTATGGCCGAAATTTAACAATGGGATGAGAAGTGTTTTGTTGATTTTTTAGACAACCTAAACCCTAGGTATAAATAGGAAAAGTATTTTCCCATTACCCTAACCTAGTCTTTCCAAATCCTAACCACCTTCTTGGTTTTTCAAGTTCTCTCAAAAGTTGAAAGAAAAAGAAAAACAAGAATTTTTAAAATTTGATTTCTCTAAAAGAGTTTAGATATTTTGATTGTTCTTGGGAGTCATGCCCACTTTTGTATTTATTGGTGGTGAGTCATAACATGGAAGACCATTTGGAACTCAACACAACATCGCCTTCTCATTTCCTTTTTGTTCACGACAGTGAGCAGGAAAAAATATGCTCACTGCAGCTACTTGTAACTTGATTCAGGAATCGTTTTGTGTTGTAATTTAGCCCATAAAATTTGAGAATATAAATGGGTGTTTTGTGGTTGTTGTGAGGCTGTTTTGGTGGAAAAATTTAGAGCTGAGTCACTGCACTTATACACGTAAAATATGGACTATTTTTGGGAGAACTGTGCGAGCGTATAGTGTGCAAAATAGTCCAAATTCGTGCTGCTATTAGGGGGCTATTCCATGGCTGAAAAAAGTCAAAATAGGAAAAAAAACAAGTCCAAAAGGGCTGGTCAGATTCGGCATTCATAAGAGAGAGGGCATAAATTTTTTAAGGTCGATCTCGGTACCTAAGTCGCTTCCGCTGCGAGTGGGAAATCAGTTCCCACAATTGGCATCAAGAGTGAGGTTGAAAAGTGTTATTAACCCTTTGTATTTTATTAAAAAGTTTCTATTTTTATTTATTTATATGTGATATAAATTATTTTATGCATGTTATGATGAGTAGGCATATTTTTATGTTCATGTGATGAATATAATTTTATTTGTGTTCATGTGATGGATTTATTGCATTAGTTGTAAATTTTTCCGGCTTTTATTTTTATGTTATTTTGGTTTTGAGAATGTAAGGCCATAATGCCAAATTTCACAAGTGTTGTGAATATTTACTATGTAAAGTTGTGTCAATTTTATGTAATTGAGGAGCCGATGCCGCCAACGACTTAACACTATTCCATGGAGCGAGATTTGAAGACCAATGGATGTCTTGATAAACTTTTATACTAATTAGATTAGTATAGGAAAAATACTGCGAGATTATCTTACCTCAAGTATACGGTGACAAGTTTTAGTAAAAGATAAGTAAGAGTGTCGAATCCACATGAATTGAAATCAAACTCACACTAAATACTATAATTATTAAACCTAACTTTATTTAAAAGTAATTTTAAATAAATTAAAATTAAAACTAAAACTAAAGAAACAAGATATTAAAACGTTTAATTGGGAAAGACCAATATGAGATAAATTTTAGAGTCTGATTTCACTGAGCTATCCCCTATGTATTTGTTATTACAATAAATTATTACTCAATTTCTTAGTTTATAAGCCAAGAATCCTAAATTATTCTACTCCTTCTCCCGAGTGCCGAGTAAAAATATTATCAATTACAGACTTCGATATCATTATAAAAATCTAGTAATTAACAACTTATTACGCTTTGTGATTCTTTGTTAACAACTTCAAAAAAATTATAGGCCCTCCCAAATTTTATAAATTTTATAGGTTATATTTTATAGATCATATTCAAAATATCCTATTCCGAGTGATAAATTCAAAACATGCAATCATCTAATTTATGGCCAACAAACCAGAAGTATTAAACACAAGAAAATATAAATAAACTGAATTAAAACTTTGTAACAATTAATTTGGCAATCAAACATATAGGTTCAAGCATAGGTTATATCATCCTCTAGAATAATAAAATTAGTTCATGACTAAATTAAATAAAAAAAAAAAATGAGTCAAGAACATAATAAAAATCATAAGAGTTTAAAGAAGAAAACTAGAAGATAAAACCCGAATCGAATCCCTTCGTTTTCGGACGTCACCACATTCGTCTCATCTTCTTGCTCTTTAATCTCCTAATTGGATCTCTCTAAATTATGTGTTTTTATCTCTCTAGTTATGTCTTTTCAATTTTTAGGGTTTTATACGCACTTATGTATTTATATGGATGTCTTGTAGCACCAATGAGGGCCAGTAGGTCGAGATGCTACACTCACAGCACTCCGATCAACAGATGATATTGTGCCTCTACTATGACCCTGTTCAGTCTGACTCATACAGAAATGTCATATAAAAAGTGCACTCTGAGTGCCTCTAGTTGGTATATATCCTATTATGACTCTGTTGTGGGAAATACGATATGTTATTGGATTTACCCTATCTCCCCTTAGAGATTTCATATCGCATTCTTTTTCTGGTCTTCTGAAAAATTGATATGTTCTCACTCTCGATTTTGATGTCACTCTCTGCAATCATATCACTATCAACCAGTACTGTGTATGACAGCTTTCCCAAAATCGAGATCCTTGATATAATCTCCTATCTCAGTCCACCCTTGAATTTCTTGCATTTATCTTCCTCACGTCGTATTAATTCTAGATAATACCAAGACAAAGAAATCATCCGTCTCTCATACTCCATCATTGTCTTTGTTGGTCCATGAACTATATGCTGAACTGACGACGTTGCTCACTCCGATAGGCATAAGGGAAGTACGTCCATTTTAAGGCTTCCCGACCATATCCCATATAATATACTGAGGTCTTCTAGGTCCATCAACTCTTCAATAATCTGGTAATCTTAATCTATCCGTTACTACAGTCTCAGCTTCACCTCTCATCATAAATGCAGCAAACTTAACATTCTTTTTATCGGTCAAGTCTACACGCTGAATATGTGCTCGATGTCATCCTTCGACTCATTTGTAGCAAGGGGATCAACCATATCATGAAACTGAGGAGGCCTCAAATTGAGAAACTGATCTAACTTGCTCATGTTACCATTTCTACTTGAAGGTATATTGGCCGCTGGCCCTCTGGTAACCATATGTGCAACTACGTCGATAAGCCTCTCTAACACATCTTCCAAATATGTGGTTGTAGAGGGAATTGAAGAAGGAGTGGCATGGGTTATATTAGTTATAATCGCAGGAATAGAGTCAGGTACAGCTGCATGAATAACGGTGGGGATGAATTTCGGAACAACTAGAGGTATATGTCTAGAACCTTCGTCAACCTTAATAATCAACGGAACACTAGATGAAGCTACATCCGGATCATGATCTACAAGCTAAGTATTAGGTCTCTCAATACTAATATCCAACATTCTCACACATCGTCAAACTCTCCCTCTCTCACATTGAGTACCAGTACCACGGCCACGTCCAAACATTTTCCTACAAACACAAAATTACACTTTTAAATAATCTAATGCAATGTGTATACATAATTTAAAATCTTAGGCACTTATACCAAATATGTCACGACAGCTCTAAGACCCAATTCTAAAAAGCGGTTCGATGACCTCTTTATTTTTAGCATTCTACATGTGATACAATTCAAAAATATATGAAAAAATAATACTTCTTAAATTACAATTTAGCAAACCTCCGAATAAAGTCTCCAATATTAAAGATTACAAAACAAATCTTAAAAATATGAAAATAATGTCCGAAATGTCTGGACCAACCCGGAAAGAGACTATAGCACGTGGATCAAATCCTGGTACTGCTACTGCAGTGTTGGCAAACTACCTGAGATGTTTGGGAAATGGGAGGTGAGCTCAAGGGGTCTAGTAATTAAAACACTCATACTCTCAATATGACATCTATAATAAAATATGGATATGTATGTGTATGTGTATATATATATGTAATAATATTTGAAAATAACATATACTATAATAAGTACCATCTCAAGCAACCATTCTCATAACAATACAAACATCCATCAAACACGATTGCTAATCCGGGTTCCGTATAATAGTGGATTGAAACCAATGAGATAATACCTCATCACAACTCCCAATGTTTCTCGCCATATCATCCCGCATAAATGTATAAGTGGGAACTGAAAAGCGCTCCACCACTAATTATGCATAACATCACATAGCCTTTCTTGAGTTGTTTCATCATATCTCATCTCATCTCAGCTCATCTCATCTCCGACCACTATTATACAAAACACAGCAGCATAACATAACGACTTACATTATCCAATACAATCAAATCTCACATCCAATCCATCAATCTCAACTCAACATTCATGAATTTATATTTCTCATGCTTTCAATAATTCAATAAATATCTCAATATATACATATAAATATATTTATACAATAATATACACACACACACATATGCACACACACTTTTACGACAAACATCAATTAACAAACAATTATGTTAAGGGAATCATCGTGCATTGTACTTACCTCAATCCACGCAAAAGACTTGTATATGTCTATATCCTTGCTAAGCTTTAAACACTATAAAATTACGATCCGGTCCCTCAATTTTGCTAAAATTATGATTTTACCCTCAAACTTTTTAAATTTCCAATTTAACCCCAAAACTTTACTACTATGTCCATATAGTCATAAAACTCTCAAATATTACTTATCAACCCCTGAAAAATAAAATTTACAGATTTACACTCATAATCATGCCAATATGCAATTATATTCAAAACTTTCAAAATCTTACGTTTACACCCCCAAAACAGTAACAATCATGTACCAAGCTCCAACGACCTCCAAATTTCACTAAGAGGGAACCAATGGTCAGTATACGTCATAAGGATCACAGTGATGGTTGTGGTGACAGCTGAAACACGGTGGTTACCGATAAAATAGACAAACGATGATAACTACTATTTTGGCTCTTTTCTCAACAACCAAATGTCAGATTTAGGCAAACAAAGTGTCCACACTGTGTATCTCGATGAGGGGAAAATTATGGTCCATGAGGTGTGGATCACGCGCGTGGACGCGTGGGCACATGGAGGTGGAGGTGCAACGACGCATGGAGGCGCGTGCATGCTCGTCTAACGGATTCACGACGGTAGACCAGTGTCGTTGGATTCTTATCGTCGAGAGGATTCTCCAGATGTGGTCACTCGCAGGAAACGAAGATCGGATGACATCGAATGATGCACTTTGTCTCTCTAGACACACTTTGTCTCTCTCTAACTGTTTCTCTCTCTATCAGTTTCATTTTTCAGTCAAAAAAATCCTTGGAATTTGTTCTCAAAACTCTCTGAAATTGTCTTCAACACACACTACTCACCCTCTCCCTTAATCTCACATAAAACACTCACACAAAATAGAAGATAATAGGGGGATAATGTGTTTTAGATAGGTTAGGAGTGGATGAATGGTTGCATATTGATTGAATTAGGGGTGGGATGGATGATTGTTGATAATTTTTTATTTTAGGGGACGAGGACACACATTATGTTGTGATAATGTGTTTGTGGGGATTGGTTAGATTTAGGTGTGATAATAAGGATAATGGAATAATAACATGAGATATTACATTTTAATGAAGATTTACTTAATTGACTTGAATATAGATTCGTGATACAAGACTACAAGAAATTGTTTTTTTTGGACAAATTAAGAAAATAAAACCATAATAACTCATTTGAATACGTATGGTATCATTGAGAACTTGAACGTCAAAGCTCCTTGCCCAGAAAAGTCTCCTTTGCAATGCATAGTTTTGCCACAACATCTCTCATCTCCATTCGCTCCTTCGGAGACTCCATCGAGCAAAGAACTCCAGTTCTGAATACAACAATCAAACAATCCTTGGAGTTATTCTTTATTACCTCCAACAGTAGCGAAGGATCAACAATCTCCACCACTTTTTGGGGCAAAGCCATCTTGACAAATTCATGGAGAGAAAGGCCTTCAGTAAATATGGTATCAGTTGGTCGTCTTCCTGTAAACATCGCTAGCAATAGAATTCCAAAACTGTATACATCACCTGCCTTGGATGTTTCGCCACCCATTCCATATTCTAACCATTTGGATTCATCGTGTTAGTTTCCATATGAGTTTTAACATCTAGTAAATGAATAAAACATTTGACATTACAAGTACTTGAATGGTTTATAAAATATGAAAAACTTAATTACCTGGAGCAACATAGCCAATAGTTCCTTTTATACCGGTTGAGTTTGATGCGGTTTCAAGAACAGTATCAGGTGGGCGAGCAAATAGAAATTTTGCCAATCCAAAATCACCCACATGGGCGACCATGTCATGATCAAGCAAAACATTGCTTGGTTTTAGATCTCCATGAACAACTGGTGGTTGAGAATGGAAATGGAGATATTCAATTGCAGAAGCTACATCAATAGCAATGTTTAGTCTTTGAATGAGACTTAAATCACGCGAAACATCTTGATCATTGTTGCTCTTGTGTAACCATTCATCTAAACTTCCATTTTCCATGTATTCATACACAAGAGCCTTGAAATTAACCCTCTTAGAATCTATGCTAGAGCAAATTGTGATGATTTTAACAAGATTTCGATGGCGGATATTTCTTAAAGCTTCACACTCAGCCATAAAACTCTTCGAAGCCCCTTTTCTCACAAGATTAAGGACTTTCACTGCAACTAACATTCCAGTTTCACTTAGAATTCCCTTGTACACAATGCTATAGCTTCCTTGACCAATTATGTTTGACGATGAAAATTCATTAGTTGCCTTGCTCAGCTCTCCATAAGAAAGCATTGGAAATTGTTCTTCCATCTGCAGCATTGAAGAAGATTTATGTGCAGATTTCCTTTTTCGAGCATAAACAATAACAAAACATGCTGATAAGATCAAACATGAAACAATCACTGGAACCACCACTTTGAGAAGTCTAACTCTTAGTTTTCTCGATCCTTTTGAGCGACAGGATTGTAAATGTAATTCATTTATGCCCCCACAAAGCTTCTCGTTCCCAAGAAGTGAAAATCTTGTTTTATTTTTGAAAACTCCTTGTATTGGTACCTCGCCTTCAAAGTGATTATAAGACAGGTTCAAGTATTCCAAAAAGAATAGATTCTCAAAATATTTTGGAATTTGACCCGACAAATTGTTCCTTGAGACATCTAGCTCTTTAATGCTTTTCAGGAAACTCAAAGAAAGAGGGATGCTTCCGCTAAAAGAATTATCCTGCATATATAAATATTCTAAACTCGTGCAACCACTTAGAGTCACAGGAATCTCACCAGAAAATCGATTTCTTGATATATCCAAGGATATAAGATTCTTCAAGTTACCTACTTCGGGAGGAAAAGAGCCACTGAAAAGGTTGCCTGAAAGATCTACCATAAATGTCGATGTACTGAAAATTTGATGTGGCAAAGTATCAGTAAGCTTATTTTCAGAGATGAACAACTTCAATAAACTTCGACAATTTCCAAGGGATGAAGGCAGACTGCCTATCAAGTTGTTGAAACTCAGTGCAAGCTTAACTAACCCTGTTAGATTACCTAGAGAGGAGGGAATGGCACCTTGAAACAAGTTTATATCCAGATATAATGCTTGCAAGTTCTTTAGCTCACCAATAGCATCAGGAATAGTGCCAGTTAATTGATTGGACTCCAAAGCAAGTAAATTTAGATTGACAAGATTTCCTATCCCACTAGGTATGGTTCCCGATATTTGGTTGCGTCCCATTTCGAGTAAGGCAATGGTGGTCGACAGATTTGCTATAGAATGGGGCAAGACTCCTCCAAATTGATTTTCAATTAAACCAAGAGCTTCAAATTTGCTACAGTTTGTTAAAAGGGTGACAAAATCAAGATCATTTTCTGCACCTCTGGTTCCCAAATTATTACTCCCTAAACTTAAAAATGATAGATTCTTAAGGCTACCAAAATTAATTGGCACTTTCCCATTGAATTGATTGCGGGCAAAGTCAATAGTCTCAAGATTTGATGCATTGGACAATGAATCAGGGATAGAGCCAAAAAAGTTGTTGGCAGCAATACCAAACTCTTTAAGATTTGGGAGATTGAGTCCTATGTCAAGTGGCAAAGTTCCTATGAATCTATTTAACGAGAGATAAATTTTTTCAAACGGAAGAGATGTTATAAATTGAAAGAGGAACCATACCAGAGATTGAATTGATTTTGAATTAATTGAGATAAACCAAGTTTCTTAATTGGCCTAGAGAGTGTGGGATTCTGCCATGCAAGCCATTCTCTCTAATAAAAAATATCTGAAGAGCTGAAAGATTTCCAATGAAAGCTGGAAGCTGTCCTGTTAGATTATTGAAACCAATGGACAGTTCCTCAAGCTTCAACAAGTAGCCGAATCCTGCTGGAATTTCTCCCACCATGTTTTTATGTGCATAAAAGAAGATGAGGTTAGAGCAACGAGACAAATTGTTTGGTATGTTACCGGAAAAAGAATTATTGGCTACTATTAGTGTTTCAAGCCTGAACAGACGACCAACTTCATTAGGAATTTCTCCATGGAAGGCGTTGTCTCCGATGTCGATGGACCTCAGGAAACTGAGATTCCCAACATGAGGAGATAAAGAGCCTCCAATGCTTTGATTTCGAAGATCTAACATCGTTACCCTTTGATGCCGATGACTGCAAGTCACTCCTGTCCATTGGCATAACTTCATTTCGAATTTCTCCATGAACGTGTGACTCCAAGTGGATCATGGAGATGTGACTTTATAGCAAGTAATGCTAAACGATCTGTTTCATTTGCGTTGGTGGTTGTGCTCCAGAGAATTGCAAGTGCACTGGATACAAGTAGAAGAAGGCTAGGAAGATGCATTTTTCTTTTTAATTAAGCTACAAGTTACCTCTATTGATCCCATAATTTAAAGAGCTCAAAATGCTGATCTTTACCTATCAGTAGAAACTGAAGATGCCTCATCATCAATTTTATCTTTTGCATTTGACTTCTTGTTGTTGAAAGTCATCCTGCCTTTCAGCAACTTTCTAGAACACAAAAAGAAGCAATTGATGTGTTGATCTGCTATTGGTTTGATTATGTTGCCGCCCACTATTTCACCTTCGTTAGAATTCTCTATATAGGATAGCTTCTCTGTTTTGTGTGTGAAGTTCTTCCTTTTCTCTTTTTTTGTTTTGTTTTGTTTTGTGTTTTTTAAAGGTTAATAAGAGATTTTATTAATTAAAACATTATAAGGTTATCGATTCAATTATAAATTTAGGAAAACATAATATTCGAATTTAGTTAGGATAGAACATAATAACATAAAATCACATATTGTTTATTTCCTAAAATTATTCGGATCAGAAATCATATTTTTACTGAAATATTTGTACGCAATAAAATTTTTTATGTCAGCCCATAATGATGTTGTGATTCTCTTATCACTTAGTGTTTATGAGGAAAATTTTCTTTCTATTACTTCTTGAATATAATTTATAAAAATTATAAATTTTGTTACAAAAAACTTCATACTTCACTTTCTAACCTCTCTTGACATAGAGCTTAAACACTTGTTGAGGATGCTTGAAACTTAAATGAAAGCTCAATTTATAGGTAATGTTTTGCCTTCTAACTCAACACAATTAGCGGAGTGGTTGTCATAATTATAGACTAATTGAGTGGTTAGAGATGATTACACCAAAATCATTAATTGATTAATGGTGGTTGTAATAAATTAATCATTCACAAATGCATGTTGGATTCATATCAATTCTCCTCCTCCAACTACATCTGAAATGATTGTCATCTTATAGCTATTTCGGCTATGTCTCTGCACATCTCTAGCTTATCTCGTGTTACCACATTTGTTGACATGTTGGTTGTGTCTCTGCACATCACACTTCACTGTGTCGCTGTACAGTACTCTTATGCTGTCATTTTTCTTCATCCATTTGTTCCTCATTGCCTTATTGCATTGTGAGAAACTCTCTGGCTCCCCATCATCAATGAACATAATGTATTCAGATTCTGGATATATGATTGATGCAATCCGATCTCGCTTAGATCTTCTTGTCTGAGGTCTACTGATTTCAATAGCCCGTCATCATCCACATCTGTGGTTGATCCTGTAGTTTCTAATGGAGTGGGTTGCAGCTCCATTTACTCAACACTCTCTTCTATAGTTTCCGATGGAGCAGGTTGTGTCTCCCTCTCATCTGCCTTTTTATAATTCTACTTCTGAAATATCAAGCACCCTATCTGTGGCCAATTTTTTTGGTGTAGGGTCTGGATTTCTGTCGGCACTGAAATTGGAAGACATCTTAGGCTTTTAATTGGAAGACATCTTAGCACCCTATCACATGCTTCTGACTTTCTCCATAACAGTGCGGTTCATTCTTTCAGCTACACCATTATTCTGTGGGGGTGCGTGGAACAATTATCTCATGTTGAATGTCCCTTGAACTGTACTCGCCTTCATTGTATGTGCTGAGACACTTCAGTTTATTCCATATTTCACGATCTACCATGATGTGAAATAGCTTGAACTGATCTAAGACCTGATCCTTTGTCATATGGAAATACACTCATATTTTTCGAGAAGCATCATCAACGAAAATCAGAAAATATTTGTTATCGCCTAGTGAATTAACCTCCAAGAGACCGCACACATAAAAATGCACTAGATTGAGCAACTCAGATCTTCTCATTGAAAAGAAACTAAACGAGATTTTGTATTGCTTACTAAATAAACAGTGATTATAAGGACCTAATACATCATCTTTGATAATTTTCTTATTGATCAGAGTAGACAATCCTCTCACACTAGTGTGACCAGGAGTGAGTGCTTTTGATTGTGAGCAAGCAATAAGTGCTTTGTCTTTTGAGTACTGTAGCTTGAGTTTCATGAACTTAATTTTGATGAGTGGTGATCTACAGTGAATCACTGTAGCTACAGTGAGAGGGTTTGTAAATTTGTTTGTGAGATTGTTAGTGTGTATATCATTTTCCAATTTTGATTTAATAACTTAATAGTGTGTTTGTTGTTTTTCTTTCCCCATCTAAGTGCCAACACTTCTCATACATTAATTATTAGTTAATTTCTGATTCTGACATTCACACGAAAAAATACCCACACGAGAGAAAAATTAATGCAATTACACTTCGTTGATGTGATATCATAATTTAATTAACAATGCCGGTCAAGATGGGATTCAATCCTTCAATAAAAAAAGCAAATTGTCAAAGAGATGAGAAGACTCCTTTTCAAATATTATGATTTCTTTGTTGCCACGTGCATCTTTCTCATAAAAATGATAGAGACATTAAAAAAATAACAAAAACATTTTGAAAAAAAATTCGGCTTTGTAAAAAAAAATCTTAATATTTACACTAATAATCATTTATCTCTTTATTATTGTCATAATGCCCCCAACACCCCTTGATGTCAAAAGTCAAAAGTCAAAATAATTTTTTATATTTTGACATATTTGTCATTGTTTTAAATAATTAATATTTTTATATTATTAATAATTCATTATGTTAATTAAAAATATACAAAAAAATTATAAAAATATAAAAAAAAAAGGATTTGGGAGGAAAAATTATCTAAAATCCCAGCCTGATTATTTAATCAAGATGAAAACTCATCCAGAATCCTAACAAAAATTTAGAATTTGGATGATTTTACGGTATATGATCCTATTAGAATATGAGATTTTCTACCATTATTACCTCTCATATATTTCCTATAGATTTTGAGTTGTAAGTTTTTTAAATTAATTTAGGAAATTTGGTATTTTAGTGTTAATTTATGGATATATTAATAAATCATATTAGATTTCGAAACAATTTTGTATAAAAATACTATATTTTATAATTATTTATTTTATTGAACTAAAAATTATATAGCAATATTAATAGTTTTATAACAATGGGTAATATTTCAAAACATAGGAGTGGGCTTCGGATCCGATCCGCCAACCAAATCCGATCGAATCGCGTTTACTTGGTTCATCGGATTTCTAAATCGGATAAAATCTGATCCGATCGTTTTTTTTTTCTGTTCAGCATATAGAAAACGACGTCGTTTTGGAATTTACAAAACGACGTGATTTTGTATATTAACCTAACTAAAATTAGTTTTTCCACTTTTCATTTCATTCTTCAATAATTCAATCTTCAATTCTTCACTGCCGAGTCAGAGACTTCAATAATCAACAACAGCTTTATCAATCGCCAATGCCAAATAGCTTTCATGTTTCTTCATTTCAATCTTCAATCTTCAATTCTTCATTCTTTAGTTTTAGGCCAGCAACCTTCAGAACCTTCACAATTTATCTTCAAAAATCAAAATAGCCCCCCTCGGCCTTCAGCCTTCACGAATCAGAATCACGATCAAAGTAACTAGTAAGTAGCAGTGTAGCACCTCAGATCAACTTCAGATTGATTCCATCTCAATTTTAGTTGCTCTCTTTAAACCACACCAAAAGGGCATCATAAATTAGGTTTTCACTTGAGCATAATTTAGTTGTATTTGTATTTTCTTAAATAATGGTTTATATATTTGGTCTGGATAGTGGATTCATGTTAATTTTGCATAACATATTGTATTGATTATGAGAAGTATTCAGGAGATAATCCGAATAAATTCATTTTTAGCGGCTATGTATTTCGCAATCGTGCTAATTACATGTGATGTTCATTTTAAAAATATTTCATAAATTCGATTTATATTCATTTTCTTGTTTGATGTCAAAATTTGTTAATTGCTTAATGTGAATGTCAGTATGTCATTCTATCTAAATTACTGTACTTGTATTATAGACTAAAAAGATCATGATAGAATAGTCATGCATACAAGTTTCAGTGTTTCACCATTTTGTTGGTTCTTGATGATTTGTCTTTATTTAAATTATTGATTTGTTGTTAATGTCCTTATTGTTTATGACTTTATGTTGATGCTATTATGATGTTGTTTATTGTTATTATAATTCAAAACTTTAATGTTCTCTTTTTGATTGTAGATTAGTGGGTGTGGAAGCTCAACTAATAGTAGTGGGTCGGAAGACTTGGATTCAGATTCTATTGATGTACAATTAAAAATATAAGGAAACGGAAAGAAAAATGCCATTCAACTCTGATAGACCGCCATTGTCAAAAAAACATGATTCATCGCCATCAATCACATCAGTAGCAACTAAAACAAGAGATAAAAGATCTGAAGTTTGGAAAGTTTTTCACATGAGTGAAGATAATCTGGATAGAGCTGTATGTACATATTATCAGAAGTCTTATGCTTGTAGTGCGAATGATCGGTCCACAACTAACTTGAAGAGGCATATGGAGAACTGCAAATCATACTTGGCTTATTGTGAAGTACAATGTGATTTAGTTAGGGTTGGTGAAGAGGGAGGCACAAGTGGAAATCTCCCCGTGAGAGACGGTCATTTCAATCAAGCAGCGTGTCGGAAAACAGCTGTGAAGATGATAATTGTTGACAAGCTACCATTTAGCTTTATAGAGAAAAATAGTTTTCGACATTTCTATAGTGTTGTTGTCCCTCGTTTTGATGTCTTATCTCGTAGGACTATAATTAGAGATATCCTGCAGCTGTATGCTGATGAAAAATTTATGTTGAAGAGTATTTTTTCTGCGGGTTATCAGAGAGTTAGTTTGACCACCGACATATGGACGTCAATTCAAAACATTAATTACATGGTTATCACTGGACATTTCATCGACAATGATTGGGAATTGCATCGGCGAATCCTTAGCTTTTGTCCGATTAAAAATCATAAAGGGGACACTATCGGAAGGTTAATAGAGTCTTGTTTACAATAATGGTGTATTGAGAGAATTTTTACTATAACTGTGGATAATGCCAGTGTTAATGTTGTAGCCATCCAACAGTTGGTGAGAAAGATGAGGATATGAAGGGGAGATGCATTGGTGCTTCATGGAAAGTATGTGCATATGCAGTGTTGTGCTCACTTATTAAAAGACGAAAAGGTAAAACTTGAAAAGAGCATATCTAACATGCCATCTAGTTCAAATACATGTGATTACAAAACTATTATGAATGAAAATGTTGTTTTGAATAAAAAGATTGTAGATTTGCATAACTTGGTTACAAAATTTACCTTGGGAAAGAAAAATTTTAATATGTTGATTGGATCCCAAATGTGTGCTTTTAAAAGATAAAGATTAGGGTATAAGGCTTATATCAAAAGAAAATTTTTGAATAATTATTTTGTAAAGGCATCCAATTCTCTTACGCATGTCACTATTGATGAAAATGTCACATGTCATGCATATAATAAGAAATGACACAAAATATTTGAGTGCATGAACAAAAATGTGAATGTAAATGCATGAGTTCCCTAAGGAACCAAGACTAATCCCTATGGACCCAAGAATGTTTGGGTACCAAAATGTGCTTGAAAGATTGTGCATGAGAGCTTTGGGAATGGTCAATCAATGAGAAATATAATTGATCCCAAAGACTTGACAAAAATGAGGAAAAAGCTCAAGAAGAGAAGAATATCAAAACTCTACCTCAAAAAGAAATGAATTTGATGATTGGTAGATTTGTCCCTAAGTGACAACGGTAATAGGTAAAATATGTGTTTACGAAAATATTGATATCGTTTCCTCCAAATTATATATGTATGCTTATTTCAATAGATATGAATTGAACTTTTGTTTGAAGCATACTTGATCGGTGGTAAACACACACGTTACGCAAGCATATGTATCACTCAAGTAGTATAAAATGTATCGATCCCACGAGAACTTAATACCTATGCTATCAATTTATTGAAGTTAAATATCTATGAGCATCTAATTGATTGATTGTGTGGTTGGATGCTGATTTTTATCTAAAACAAGTAAATAAAACAGTGCGAAAGTAATCTTAAGGAAAAATCAATATTATAAGACTATCTAGGGTTGTAAATCCATCCAATATCTTTTAAAGATGAAGTAATTATCTAATGTTTGTGCAATATATCGGTTTATTAACTTGGAACACGAAGTTATGCAAAAGTCTCTTCCGATGGTCAGATGCAAACACCCAAAATAACCTAATTAACTATATTCCTATATTAATTAAGAAACTCCGAATTCATTAAGTTTAAGTTCCAATTATGGCTACCCCCGCCCGACAGGTATATTCATATCGTATAAGGAAATCTACCTAAGAGATATTTACCCCAAGGTGAGATCGTGAGCTATTGAGTCTAAGGCTAAACCTAAAATCCATTTTCCAAGTTCATTTTAAGTTTACCAAATCAATCTTATTAATGGCTAGTTAACAAGAAGCATTAAGACTAAGACTCAATAAATAAATCAATATATTACCCTAGGCATAAAATAATCAACTTATAAACCGATGATATTGGAATTTATCACAACCCTAGATTATGTATTTAGCTACGACACATACCTAGGATTACTAAACACTTAAGTAAACAAAACATCATAAAAAATAACTTGAAGATAAATAAAAGTAAAATCACAATAATAAAAGAAAATGATGTGGTTAAATGATCCACTTTTAATATTTCAAAATTAGAAATCTCCCTTATTGTCAATGTTTACCGATTAATTAATTATATTTAACCAGACCATAAAGGCGATGATTCCATTTATCTCAATTAAGTCCAACCGACCATATAGGCGGTAACAAGGTTATTACCTAAACCGACCATATAGGTAGAAACTATGTCTGGAATGTAAAATCCACCATATAGGCGGTAAATAAGGTTGTCACCTAAACCGGCCATATAGGCGGTAACTAATTAATCCAAATTTTAATTAAAATGGGGGCGATTAATCTAATTTATTATATTAAAAGTATTACCTTTTCACTATAGCAGAATGAGATTACCTGCTCATGCTGTAAATGAAAACACACAAAATTTTATTAATTAAATAAAAAGAAAATACAAGAAAACTTAAATAAATATATAAGACACTTTCCTTTAGGTTTTCATGGAGAAATTCCTCCAAAGAAAGCATGAAAAATTTACAAAGTTTGACTTGGTATTTATAGGAAAATATAAAAGCTTCCACCAATTTCTCCACCAATTTCTCCACCAAACACTCCACCAAACACGCCACCAAACATGCAAGCATGTTTGGTAGAAGTTTGACAATTTCTATTTCTATTTTTATTTTTTTTTGAAAATGACTTTAATAATTACACATAACATACTTTCAGTTTTTTCATCAATTTCAGTAATGAAAACTTCAGAATTCGAAATTCCTATGAATGTCAAAGTTGTAGATCTTTGAGTCTCAGTTCATCTGGAACTTAAATCACCTCAATCTGATATCGGAATAAAACGTTATGGTCAAAATACGAAACTTGCGTAAAGTTGAAATTTCCGAAATTGTACTTCGTTATAACGCCATTTCAAGTTTCCAACCTCCAAAATCTAAATGTCAACTCTAGTTTTTGCCATTCTTTGTTCCATATTTCATTCTGAATGATTCCATTGAGTCCCGATTTTATTTTATCTGTAAATAAATAAAAACACATCAAAACGTTCATAAAACCCGAGAAACTATACAAAATATTAAGTAAAAGAAGGGGGTAAATATTGATATATTTTCCGCTCATTAATATTAGTGATTAGGCAAAAAGTGTTTCATTTGATATCATCTTATGTTTAATCATATAATTAGTCTCATTCAATATTAATTGGTATCACATAGAACTTATTGGTTTATATGATTAATGTGATCCTTTTGAATTTTTAGCATTGAATACACATTGCCATTAATATTTATTGGTTAACAATGAAATGTAAAGATATTGGCTTAACTTGTGTGGTTTTGATGATCCTTGCATAAATGTTACATTGTATGGCAAAAAGGGAGAAATGTATGAAAATGCTAAATGTGCATGATAAATAAACCTTCATATGTTTTTATCCACATATATTGATTGGTATCACATGGACTCAATTTTTGCTTGTCCATCATTTTTGATAATGTCAAAGGGGGAGAAATCATGAGAATGAGATTAAAATTTGTGTTTCCCTCTCCTGTGTGCTAAAGGAGAGCAAAGTTGTACTAATTTATTTTTCTAAGTTTTTTTTATAGAGCTATATTGAAGACAATCACACATTGAGAGGGAGCTAATATTGAGGGGGAGAGAAATCGTCAATAATTTTGGTACTCTCAAGCTCCACAAGTTTTAAAGGTTGAGATTATTAAAAATAGGGAGATTGTTAGCGACATATTTTCATGATGGAATTTGATGATGCAACACTATAAGATTTCGACGCGTATTAGCGGACATTCGTAGGGATAAAATAAAATAAAATAAAATACATAACTTTAAAATAAATTAAACTAAGTCACTTTCGTAGGGATCACGGTTGCATTTAGCGTATGCAACAAGCCTTTAAACCCCTAGGTGTCCCTAGTGGACGAGTTGTAGTCTCGTGGGGGCTTACAGTGACGATACCCACAAACTTCAATCAAATATACAATCAAACACACAAAACAAGTTAGTGACTAAACAAGTGAAATTCTTATCCAAGTTAATATTTGTTTTCTTTCATTCTAAATTACTAAATAAGTAAATTCTCCTATTATTTTTACCATTCTCCATATACACAACCATCAAGATATTAATCAACTTATTGTGCCCACCATATTCATAAGTATAGTTGAAAAGAGAGTAATATTTTTGTCCTAAAGTTATATCAGACTTCACACTTTTTTGGCAATGGATCTTTTTTTTAAAAATAATAATAACATCTTTAATCCTTATAGCGAGCTTTGGATCAGTGACTCCCAAACCAATTGGCTTTAGGGCATTAGGTGTTAAGACACCCCTACGTAGACCCGGCGAAGGTTCCGATTCCGAACCGGAACCGTAATTAACCGGTTCGGTTAGGGTTCTAACCCTGACTGAACCGGTTGGAACCGAACGGTTCCAATCGGAACCGTAAGGTTTCGGTTGGAACCGGGTTCCCCCAATGGCTTGGAACCCTAAAATCATTTTCCAATTTTTTTTTTAAATTTTAATAATAATTTTTAGAGAAATAATAATGAGATTTAAAATTTCAATACTAAAACATGAATGTCCACACCCATATCATTTTTATAACCAACTATTGGTTATTGATTTCTTCATATAAGCGATGTGAGATACAATAGCCAAGTAACAAATATCTCACATAACTTATATGAAGAAAGCACTAGCCAATAGTTGGCTATAAAAAGAATTCTATGTTAAAAATTTTTTATAAATTTTTTTTTTTATAAAAATGATGTGATAGTCTGAAAAAACATTACAATTAAAAGGGTCGTTTGGTATATAATTTTTTCTATTTTTTAAGATTTATTAAAATTTATTAAAAAAAAACGGAGGGGGAACCGTAACCGAACCTGAACCGTACGGTTCCAGTTCTACACTTGTGGAACCGGGAATCGTTCGGTTCGGTTGCGGAACCGAACCGAACCGAACCGCCGGCCACGTCTACCCCTACAGACTTAATTACTCGGATCTCAGATGTTAAAAGTTCTACCGTTTGACGCGAACAATCAATGCTTACTAAGGTAAAACGTCCGATTACTAAGTAGAAACTTTATTATTATTAACTCAGGCTTTTCCGTCTGACGTGAACAATCACTGCTTACTGAGGCAAGATGTTCGATTACTAAGTAAAAGCATGATTAATTATTTATATATATATATATATATATATATATATATATATATATATATATATTTAAATCCACCGCTTTCAGATGCTTCCTCCAATAAACTAGAGCACTGAATATTACAAACTTTTCACTTATGACTCATGTCCGTATGTTAGAATTCATGTTGATATACCTGTAAAAAAAAAAGAGCATATGAAGAGCCAATTTAGTCAATATTATGGAGAATTCACAATTTAAATAATTCAAAAGGAAATAAACAAAAAATTAACTTATTACGAAATAGGTTGAGATACGTCTCAGGAGTGGAAATTCCTTACACAGCTATCTTAAACACAATTCCACCTGATTAGTCAAGTTTAAAACATAAAAACACAATTTGTTTTTTTATTATTATTATTTTTTGACTAAAAACAACACAAGAAAAATAAAAATAAGATACTAGTCAATTATTCCCCTCCCCCAAATCTAATTGAGACATTGTCCCCAATGTCTTAAAAAAAAGAAGGAAAGTTTAGGAGACAGTACCTAGTTAGCGTGTAATTGTAAAAAAAAATTAAAGGTTAAGATCCAGATTTATCCGACGCTTCTTACCACGATCATCATCAGACCAGTTTATCTTGGAAAAGATATGGTCAATATGTGGTTCAAAGGCTAAGATTTGGTCAATTAAATCATTGATTGTTCTGGCAGTGAAGAAGATATCTTTTACAGATTTTGAAAGGAACCCATTTCTACAGGCATCTTCAAGAAACACAAAAAGAAAGTCATAAAATCCATCAACATTAAACAGTCCAATTGATTTCTGGTGTATGTTCAAGTTCGCCCAAGATAATACTGTGAACATTTCCTCCATTGTGTCCAAACCACCTGGCAAAGCAATAAAAGCATCAGCACAGTTAATCATTTCAACAAGTCGTTCGGACATACCTGGCATGATGCATTCCTCTCCGTTTGATTGTCCGATAAGATTCGCCTCTGCCAAAAGTTTTGGTATGATTCTCAAAACTTGACTACATTCTTCCTGTACGGCCCTTGAAACGTACCCCATTAGTCCAAGATTACCACCGCTATATACTAAGTGCATCTTCCTCTCAGCTATAACTCTACCCAATTCTTGTGCTTCCTCAACGAATTCTGGTTTAGAACCAGAACTAGTACCGCAAAATACACAGATGTTTACAACTCGTCTTCTTGAAATTGTTTCCATTTTTTTATTTCTTTTTTATAAATCCTGAAAAGAGTGAGTAATAATAGCACTAGTACCTGCCAAATTACAATTATTAGCTAAACAATAAAATAAATCGTGAGAGTCAAAAAGTCTAGATCCTATCGGCGAAAATAATATAACAAAATAAATCACAATTATTAGTTAAATATAAAAAATAATAATATGTACAGTCTAGATCCTGACATCTATGCGTCAGGGACAAGCTTCCCATCCAATTTTTTTATAAATTGGAAAACATGGTCTTTTAAAGTCAGATTCCCAAGACTTAATTGTTGTCTTTCTTTTCGAAACTGTGTATGTAACATGTGAATCTCGTGATACACATATCCACTGGGATGCGTCTCAAGGGTCAATGATATGTCATCTAAAGACTCCTTACTCATGCCATCCCTAATGAATTTTATTTTATCTTCGCGGTTATCAAACACCATTCCTAAAGAATGACAACGAGTATTACATGTCTTGCGTGCACATTTATAGCAAACACCTAATCTTTTAGCTATTCTTTTCAAGCATAGGTGTTTTTTTCCTAAACCAGGCAGAAATGAAATAAAAGAATCAGATGACTCACCTGCCAATCGGACTCGTGCTTCAATTATCCAACGAATGTCACTAGGAATACCTTTGATCATCAGAAGTCTCATTCGTTCAATGCATTCTTTGTAGACTTTCATCAGAGAGTTTTGAGGGAGAGAAGGAAAACGCTTGTGAAGATTTATGAGAACGTCTTCTATCCTGTTTGTGTTTACCTACAAAAATTAAACACATACAAAAAATAAAACACACCAAATCTCAATATATGCACAAATTGCATGAGTTGCCTTCATGCTAGCGCTAAGTTTAACGTCGTCAGCTAGACATGACTGCCAGAACATTAGGCTGGATCTGCAAGTGTGAAACTTTCTTTTTGTCGCTCAAATGATTCTCTCCAGTAGTGCTTGACATGTTTACTGTTAACTTTGAATGTTTTATTGGAGTTGGGATCATGTAACTCAATGGCTCTATCTGGTAAAACTTGGGTGATTTTGAATGGACCTGACCACCGTGATTTTAACTTCCTAGGGAAAAGTTTCAACCTTGATTTGTTTAACAGTACCTGCTGCTCCGGTTCCAGTTGTATGCGCACGAACTTCTCATCATGTCTCTTCTTGGCCTTTTCTTTGTACAGTTTGGCATTCTCAAAAGGCTGTATGTGAAATTCCTCCAATTCGTTGAGTTGGTGGAGCCTTTTCTCTTCTGTTGCTTGTAGATCAAGATTTAACTTCTTCAGTGCACAATACGATTTATGTTCAG
>SKCR01042210.1:0-88018 GCA_019454045.1 Zanthoxylum bungeanum
CATCATACACCCTTAAGCATGCTTCTAAAACATCATAAAGCGCGTAAAGTAAAGTAATAGCGATATACAGATGGATATGAACAACAACTTGTTCCTAGAACAAATCACTCCATTTCCTCTCCCCGCTAGCACTATTCTACTCTTACCCAATTACATAATACAATAAGAGAGAAACCTCATTTACATTGAGGGGAATTAGGTGAGAAGAGAATACAAAGAGACAATAAGAGAAAGGCTGGACACGTAGGTCCAATTTATAAATTCTAAATTTACAATAATTTCTAAAATTACCCTTCCCTTCTAATATCCATCCGATATACACTATTCATACATCACATCCACATTCATTCATTCAAGGCATGTTATACAACCAATCAAATCCAATTAATTAGTCTTTAATTAGGTGACAATACAATGTTCAAACAATTGTTTGCATTTGCGCGAGTCCAACTCAATTGAGAATAAATACTTATAGTATGAATTCACGAATTATATCGAACTACTCGTTAAATCCATTTAAGTCGTATTCAATACTAATCCTATTATTTAATTCTAAATTAAATATTTACACTTTTATTGTGCTTTTATAACTTAGATTCCAAATCTAATACAATCGGGTCTCAAAGCCAAACTAACATCTAATGTTCGTTTAATTAAAGTCCGATGGGCTTTCAATTGATTTCTTTAGGCTTGGGTTTTGGTCAATGTATGGGTCAAACCCAATTACCAAGCCCAATAAGGAATCACCCTCATATGCCATAAAATCAATATCAAGCCATAAGGCCCAATTAAACATAAAAGCCCATTTATTGTATTTGGGCTTAAATGGTGTGATTTAGGCCCATTTTGGATCCCAATCCAAATGGTCCAAATCTACTTGGCCCAACCAAGCCCATTTTGTCCAAATATAATAGTTTTAGGCCCAATTCAAAATTAAGCCCAACTAACCAAATTTTAAAATTCCAAATTTTATAACTTAATTAATTAAAGTGTATTATCATGATTAATTCTTTAAATCAATATTCCCAAAATATCAAATTAATCCATTAATCATATTTTATCTTAAATATATGTCCAACATTATTTAATCAAAAAATCAAGTCCCTAATCCTCCATCAAGCATTCGGCCAAGGTGATTAAAATGGTTCCGATTTCGTTTTCAATCCAATCGAGTTAAAAATCATCATTCCATATTGTTTCAAGTCATCTAATGTCTTAAAATTAAAAAATCATCTAGTCCATATGCTTGCATGTATTCGGCCAAGCCTCATTTGGGTTGGAAAAATTAATCCAATTTATTTTCCATGAAATTGATGATGTATAATCTAAATAACATACATCTAAGCAATTATCAAGCAAATCATCAAACTCATCAAATCATGCTTCATACAATTTTCCCCCCATAACATCCTAATATATTTGCATGCTCTTTAAGCTCTGATACCATTGTTGGTTTCTATTACCAAGCCCCAAGATCAACAAGAGCAAACAAAATATATATAAATGAATGAACAATATTGAAGTATGGCGGAATCATACTCACAAAAATCGGAATGCGGATGCGTTGATGAAATGAAAACTTTCCTTTGTGCAGTGATGAATTCGGCCAAGGTGGGAAGTGCAGCTCCAAGCTTTGTTTGATCCTCCCAAGCTCAAGGATTAGTTTCCCATATCACCTATGTATGATCCCTTGAAGGTGCTAGCCTTTGTTGTGATTTTGAATGCACAACTTCTTCAAATCTTGCCACAAAAATGAAGAAATGGAGAGCCCAAAACTGCATGTAGTTTCGGCAATGTGAGAGAGAGGAGAGTTGAATGATTTTTGTTACAAAAAATCAATTTATATTTATGCCATAATATTTATTAAATTAATAATAAACTTATGACACAAATCATGCAATGGCTTAGAGTGTCAAACACTCAATTTCCATGCAAAACCATTGAGTGCATTGTACACTATCTCCATGCAATGCATTAGAGTTAAATAATGCATAATATGACATGTGTCATGTGGGCCCCACACGTTTCCAAATGAAAGTGGGCCCACGTGCACTCACGCGTTCGGGTTCGATATTTCCGAAATACCGAACTTACGTCGCGACGTTAATTAAATCGAATTTAAATAAATAATTGCGCCTAGCGAAATTATTATTACGTCGCTAACGAATTAATTCTAAATTAACTCGTTTGCCCGAATTAAAATCTAATTTTAATTTCGCGTCGAAATCGAATTTCGATTATTATATCGAATATAATAATTTTACGATTAATTCCAAATTAATCGTTCTCTCTCTATGTATAGTACTTATCCAAGATAAAGTCTCTCCGTAATTAATCCAAGATTAATCGAGTTTGAATCATACGTCATTGGTGAATCTTCGGGAAGCGACCCAAGAGATCTCCGGATATGTTGGCAGTAAATACGGTCGTCGGATTATCCGAACACGTACGTACCTCGTACTACGTTTTTACCGATTCACAAGACAAGGTTGGCTTCTAGCAAAGCGCCATGCCTACCCAATTCTCCAGAAATATTCTTATAGGAATATAAGATCTATATCAAGCGTAGTATACCGTAGTATTGCGTATATCGAACCAGTATCGGATGATCACATGTTAGGCCTGGGGCTGGAAATGTGTCTGCCCCGTACGAAACATATATCGGACATCAAGCAACTAGTCTCTTTAAATCGGACAATCCTGACCTGGTCATATTGTCCCGACGGTTGCAACCTTTTATAGAGTACTAGTTCTGTGTCCTGCGTGATCATCACCTCCATATGTCTGAAGTGATACTTCCATCTCGACATCACATCCAGTACACTACGATTCTCGATAAACCCAAGAGGTGTACACAGAACCGGTTAAGGTCCCCAACCACCAAAACCAAAGTTTACCGATTGTCGCAAGTACTAGCGATGTAAGTCTCAGGTTAAGACCATATACACCTACCCTGATGCGGCCTCCCATAGACACGCAGACATACTACCAATGGGATTCCGCGGGGTCTATCCAGAGCGAAGCTGTTTTCCGTACCATCGGTAAAACACAACCTCCTATCGCACTTGCATAAGTATCCAATACTTAAATATATGAGAACTATGCCGTTGTGCCCTCACAACGTGCACAAGCGCAATACTAGTCTATTCCACATTATCGATGTCCGATCTCGATAATACTCCGACTAGGGATATTTAATGATTAAACCTTTATGGATTGATACTGTCTCATATCATCTCAATCCGGTATTAATCATATGGACTTTCGCCATTTATATATTAAAGTAAATAATATTACAAAACGGCAAAAGGCAATTTCATTATCACATAGTAATTTTGTACAATAATACAATATCATTTACAAACAGTGACGCTATGGGACATAATGTCTAACACGTCCGACATAGAGCCAATTGTTGGAAGTTATGACCCATAGCGTCACTATTTGTACAGATCATGTGTTGTTGTTGTAGAAATTAACTATGGACAAATGATAAGAGGTCCATATGATTAGTTCTGGATGAGATGATATGAGACAATATCAATCCCCGAGGTTTAATCATTAAATATCCCTAGTCAGAGTATTATCGAGATTGGACATCGATAATGCGTAAAAGACTAGTATTACACTTGTGCGCGTTGTGAGGGCATAACGGCATAGTTCTCATATATTTGGGTATAGAATACTCATGCAAGTGTAGTAGGAGGTTGTGTTTTACCGATGGTATGGGAAACAGCTTCGCTCTGGATAGACCCCTCAGAATTCCATTGGTAGTATGACTATGTGTCTATGGAAGTCCGAATCAGGGTAGGTGTATTGGTCTTAACCTGAGACTTGCACCGCTAATACTTACGACAATCAATGTACTTTGGTTTTAGGTCGTCCAGGGCTTTAACAGGTTCTGTGTACGCCTCTGTTGGGTATATTGAGAATCGTAGTGTGTTGGGTGTGATGTCAAGACAGAAGTATCATTCCAGTCATAGTGGAGATGATGGTCACGTAGGATACGAAACTTGTTCTCTTATGTACTGCAGTCATCGGATAAAATGACTAGGTCATGTTTATCCGATTAGAGAGACTAGTTACCAGAGATCCGATATGTGCTTCGTACGGGCAGACACCACAATTCCAGCCTAGGCCTAGCACGTGACATCCGATACTAGATCGAAATATGCAATACTAAGTATACTACGCCTGATATAGATCACATATTCCTATAAGGATATTTTTGGAGAATTGGGTAGGCATGGCGCTTTGCTAGAAGCCAACCTTGTCTTGTAAATCGGTACAAACGCAGTACTAGGTACTTACGTGTTCGGATAGTCCGACGACCGGATTTACTGCCAACATATCCGGGGATCTCATGGGTCGCTTCCCGAAGATTCACCGATGACGTATAACTCGCACTTTATTAATCTGGGATTAATTAAGAGAGAGAGAAAATTAATCTGGGATTATTACGTAGATATTTTATTTGGGATAAAATATTAATTAAAGAGAGAAAAATGATTAATTTGGAATTAATCGATAAAATAATATATTCGATATATTATACGAAATTGGATTTCGACGCGGAATTGAAATTAGATTTTAATTCGGGCCAACGAGTTAATTTAGAATTAATTCATTAGCGACGTAAATAGTGATTTCGCTAGGCATAATCATTTAATTACGTCGCAACGGAAAATCGTTATTTTGGAATTAGCGAACCCGAGCCCGGGAGTGTTTGTGAGCGCACTCGCATTTCGAATTCAAGTGCGGCCCGCAAGTCACATCAAGCGTCAAATCATTAGTCACATCAAACGTCAAATCATTAATCACTTTCAGTGATGTGACAACTTGTCACTTGATTGATTGAGTGATGTGAATAGTTGAAGTGGTGGTTGGCATTATTGTTTGACTTTTGGAAGCAAATAAATTGATAAATTAATTTGGAAATTAAAAAGTGTATTAGATACACATTTTTGCAAAAACCTAACACACTTCTCTCTCTCACTCTCTTCTCTCCTCACTCGGCCATGGGCCTGTGTTCGTGTTTTTCTTCTTTCTTCACTGGGTTGCTTACTACCGTGAACGTGAAACAAAGAGAAGCAATGGTGATTTTGTGGCAAAATTACCAGTGCTAACACACTATGGAGACATACAAAGATGATAGGGAAACCCACTTGTGAGCTAGGAATGACAAAACAAAGCTTGGAGCTTGATGGATCATGCAAAAGCCGAAAATGGAGGAGCAAGAAACTGTCACTGCCAAGAGCTTCTCAAAGGGCATAAAAGTTTTTGTTCTTCACCGCATCGCCTCAACTGATCGATGTAAGTATTCCGCAACTTCCTCGATGTATTCGCATGTTTGTTTCATCGCTTTATTCAATCCCGGGACTTAGAGATTTCCCAACAATGGTATCAGAGCGAGTAAAAGCATGAAACTTAAATTTAGGGTTAAAATTGGGCAAAATGTATTTGAGCATGATTTGATGAAATTGGATGATTCAGTATGCTTAAATCATGTTGAATTGAAGTTTAATTGGATCAATTTCATGAAAAGTTGTTTGAAACAATTTTCCCCAAAAAACTTAACTTGGCCGAGAATGAACTATGCCCTAAATGTCTTGGATTTTTTATTTTTGATTCATTGGATGAGTTGGAATCATTCGGGAAATGTTGATTGTGGATTTAATTTGATTGAAACCGAATCAATTTTGAAAACCTCTAATTGCCGAGACATGAAGCATGTAAAATGGGTTTGATTTTTGATTCAATTGTGTTAGACACTATTTGATGATAATGAGCATGATTAATTAGGCTAATTGGTGTTTTGAAAATATTGATTTGGGTAATTAATTATGTTATACACTTTAAGTATTAAATTGTGAAATTGGAATTTTGGAATTTAATTATGTTGGGCTTAAATTGGATTTGGGCTTGAAAAGTTGTTATTGGGCTTTAATGGGCTTGGTTGTACCAAGATTGGTTTAGGCAAATTGGTTGGACCCAATTGGGCCCAAAACTATTTCCATAAAGTCTAATTATGACTTAAATGGACCTTAATTATTTAATTGGGCCTAATGGGCCTAAATTGATTTCTAGGCTTATAGGGTTATTCCTTTAAATGGGCTTTAGTCTTCGGGTTTTGACCAAGTTGACCAAAAGTCCATGCCTTAAGAAATTAATTAAAAGCCCATTGGACTTTAATTAAATTTAACATTGGATGTTAATCGGGCTTTGAGACCCCTAAATTAATTTGGAATTTAAGTCGTAAAGGTTCGTTTATAAAGTGTAATATTTAATTTGGAATTAAATAGCGAATTAGTATTAAATACAATTTAAATTGGATTAATGTTGTAGTTTAATTTAATTCATGAATTCGTACTTTGAGTACTTATTCGCAAACACGAGTTTGACTCGCGCAAAATCAAATCGTTGTTTGAACATTGGATGGTCATTATTATTAGATTAATTAATTGGATTAGATTGATTGATAACATGCTTGTGTGAATACATGGTTGCGATGCATGAATAATGTATATCGGATGGATATTAGATGGGTGGGGTAATTTTGAAATTGTTGTAATAAATTTAGAATTTATTATTGGACCTGCTTGTCCACCTATTACCTCCTACTCTTTGTATTTCTCTTCTCACCTATTCCCCTCAATGTAAATGAGGTTTCTTTAGAAGTGTTATGTAACGGGTAGATGTAAATACTTGTGCTAGCGGGAGAGAGGAAATGGAGAGATTTGTTCTAGGAACAATGTGTTTAAATATCCATCTGCATATCATTATTATTTTATTTTTATGCGCCTTATTATGTGTTTAGAATGCATGTTTAAGGGTGTATGATGATGAGACCTTAACAAGATAATAAATTGGTTGCCAATTTTCACGCGAAAAACCCTCACAAAATATTAAGCGTTTTTTCTTCAATTGAGTAATTCTTACTCTAGATCCAAGGCTGGCATTGGTTTGTTGGCCAAAGTCAAGACCTTTGTCCGTCGAGGATGTGTTTGAATCATGAGAGCTTTGTTCCATATTGGTGTCTTGTCCAAGTTGTGATTTGTTGGCCAAAGTCAAGATCACTTCTTGTCCATCGACATTGATTACGAAGCTTTCCAAGGTCAATGGGTCACGTTTAACTGGGATCACTTAGTTTGTTGTGCCAAAGCCAAAGCTTAGTTGATTCAGAGGAAAAAGGTTAGGTAATATATTGGATATATTGGCATATATAAGATATATGTTTCGGACTTGGATGTCCCCCTACTGGATCTAGGAATTGGATGGGATCCAATTGATCTAAGAGATCTACCTAGTTAATTATCATACAATTTGTTGGCCAAAGTCAAGATTGTGTGACATTTAACGGGATCCTAGCCCACTAGGAAACAAGGTTTCCCGAGTACTCAACAGAGGGTTAGAGGCTCGCCGAAAAATAGTGGGAGGCAAGTATTAAATTGCAATATTCATTTAGTTACTTGCCATACGCGCTCAATACAAATCATTCGTCAAATAAATTTAAATGTTAGTTGGACTAATATTTAATTGTTGTTTTAAATAAAACAGTTGGACTGTATTCAAACTATTCATTTATAGTTGATTATATAATTGGATTATAGTAATCAATATATTTGAATTAACTAATTTAATTATAGTTGATTTTATATTGGATTATAGTAATCAATATAATTGAATTTACTCTATTAATTATAGTTGATTAAAAGTTGGACTATAGTAATCATTATAATAATAGTACCTAAATATCGTTGGTTAATAGTTGGACTATTAGAATCAAGATAAAATTGAAAGATTGACATTTAAAACATAATCCTAGGGAAATGTATTTAAATGGTTTAATTTTCAATTGGGAATAAAATTCCAGGATGGTCCTGAAAACTAATAAGTTACTTTATTTGATAAATAACTTATTAGGCCTAAGCCCGGAGTTAAGCAAATAAGTGGAACATGATATTTGGAATATTCATGTGATAATAACTTTAGTGCTTAATCCATTAAACTTGTCGCATAGACTCCTTAATTTCTTAATCATAACTATGGATTAGATCCCTAAAGTATGATATTGAAATTGAAGGATCTTCATAGATCTATCCTTAGATCTTAGAAGTAAAATTGCAATAGATAACTCTTGGAGAGTTAATGGCTATTCTCAAGGAGATAAAGCCAAAGTTTACAATAAGGCAAGAAGCGCTAGTCGCACCTTATTTCGACATTCCAGAATGCCAAGGCTAGGCCGAACGCTTATGAGATGTGGAAAAGGGCAAATGCAAAATCATTACAGTCTTCTGGAAGATAAAGGACATATCCCAAAATGTCTGCCTAAATTATGGCAAACGGGATCGCGGAAGCGTGACTGCCGTTTGAACAAAGCAGAAATGAATGAATTGAAGACGAGTAAGGCTCTGACTTCAAATATGTTTGTCATTAAATATGTTAACTACTAGTATTAAAATTGGATTTTAGATACTGATTGTGGTACATAAATATGTACTGATGTGCAAAATCTGCCATGAGCAGGATACTGACTTCAATTGAGATTGACCTACAGATCGGAAACGGGAACGACAATCGCTGTTTTATTCGTAGATACCTAATTTAGGAACCACCTTTCGGGTGTGTACTTAAATTAGGAAACTGTTACAATGTAACTAGTTTGACTAGACATTATCTCTATATCAGGGTTTAACCCGTGCGGGTATACCTTTATATTATAGAACACTAAAGTGTTTTATAAAGATGATATTGAGATAAACACATTAGATGTGAATAACAGTATTTATATTTGAATTAAATTAAATCTTAACGTATGACATGACAAACAAATAGCTCAAACTGATTTGATCAGAAGAGACTTAATTGTGACATTGTTGTCTGGGACACAATTAAACAAGACTCATATATCCATACTTTTGAGAGAGTGGGTACTAGGACTGATTTGATTCCAATCAAAAAGTCTACGATTCTAGTTTATTGGGCAAAGTGCCTAAAACACCTTTACTTGGTAAAAGTGCAAGTGCCATCGATCTATTAGCCCTAGTTCATAGTGAAGCAATGGGCCCATGTCTAGCTAGGCTAGAGGTGGATATGAATATTTTGTGACCTTTACGGATGTGGCTCGCGTTATGGTTAATGTGTTTCTTTTTGAAACATAAATCAGAACTTTTAGAGTTTAGATACGAAATAGACAAACAGATCGACTAAAAGTATTAACCATCACGTTAGACCTGAGGAAAAGACTTAAGCAATAAGTTTCTTAAATACTTGAAAGATATTGTATTCTTTCATAGGACTCCTCCCCCCGGAACAAAAAACAGTCATTTTGACGATGTGTCTGACGGATAACGAGTTTTTGTTGGACATGATAAGGTTAATCATGAGTCGGCTCTGAGCTACCATTTCCTTCAAAACGATACGCATTAACAGTGCATAAATTATTTTGGAATAAGGTCCATAAAAATCGTTTTGACAGACGTCATATTAGATATGACCAGGAAAGAAACCCGGTTGCTCATTCATGAAGATTTGGGAATGCTAGGCATATTGGGATGATACAACTAAAAACCCAAATCGGATAAGGGCTTAATTATTGTTATCCTAGGGAAACCCGAAGTATAGTACTTAATATATAAGCTCACCAAGAACAATTTAATGGTTGCTCACCAGGCGGTTTTTCCTAAGAGGAAATACCGATATGTATTGGTAAGTGGGAGGATAGTAAAAACTCGATGAAAAGCGGAGTAATAACTATTCCAGTTACGATTCCTAATGGTGTTGTGTTTCTATAATATGTCCCAAACAAAGATTAAGCATGTGAAATACTATAAAGAATATATATTTAAACATGAAGTATGGCGGAATCATACTTACAATGCCTTGTGATGAAGTAGAAGATCAAATGGTAGAAGCTCCAAGTGGTGGAGGATTCGGCCAAGAGGAGGAAGAAGACTTGAAGCTCCAAGCTCTTGTATTCCAAGCTCTTTGATGGTTTCCCTATCACCTCTTTTGATCCCTTGCTTGTGCTAGCAAAAATGGAGAAGTGGAAGATCAAATCTTCCTTGCCCTTGCCCTGTCAAGGAAACTCTCGGCAATTTGAGAGAGAAGAGAGAGTTTTTTTTGTAAAATGTTTGATTAATTAATCTTTGTATTACCAAAATCAATTTATATTTATGTTATAATTTATTAAATTAATAATAAATCTATGACATAAACCATGCAATGGCTTAGAGTGTCAAACACTCAAACTCCATGCAATGCCTTTGAGTGAAATGCACACTATCACCATGCAATGCCTTAGAGTGTTTTGTACACTATTAACATGCAATGCCATATCAATGACAAGTGTCATGTGGGCCCCACACGTTTCCCAATGAAAGTGGGCCCACGTCCACTCACGCGTTCGGGTTCGATATTTCCGAAATACCGAGCTAGCGTCGCGACGTTAATTAAATCGGATTTAAATAAATAATCGCTCCTAGCGAAATTATTATTTACGTCGCTTACGAATTAATTCTAAATTAACTCGTACGCCCGAATTAAAATCTAATTTTAATTTCGCGTCGAAATCGAATTTCGATTATTATATCGATTAATTCCAAATTAATCGTTCTCTCTCTCTAAATAAGGCACTTTATCCGAGATAAAGTTTCTCCGCAATTAATCCAAGATTAATTAAGTTCGAATCAAATATCATAGGTGAATCTTCAGGAAGCGACCCAAGAGATCTCCGGATATTTTGGCAGTAAATACGGTCGTCGGATAATCCGAACACGTACGTACCTCGTACTACGTCTTTACCGATTTACAAGACAAGGTTGGCTTCTAGCAAAGCGCCATGCCTACCCAATTCTCCAGAAATATTCTTATAGGAATATAAGATCTGTATCAGGCGTAGTATACCGTAGTATTGCGTACATCGATCCAGTATCGGATGATCACATGCTAGGCCTGGGGCTGGAGATGTGTCTGCCCCGTACGAAACATATATCGGACATCAAGCAACTAGTCTCTTTAAATCGGACAATCCTGACCTTGTCATATTGTCCCGACGGTTGCAACCTTTTATAGAGTACTAGTTCTGTGCCCTGCGTGATCATCACCTCCATATGTCTGAAGCGATACTTCCATCTTGACATCACATCCAGTACACTACGATTCTCGATAAACCCAGAAGAGGTGTACACAGAACCGGTTAGGTCCCCAACCACCAAAACCAAAGTTTACCGATTGTCGCAAGTACTAGCGATGTAAGTCTCAGGTTAAGACCATATACACCTACCCTGATGCGGCCTCCCATAGACACGCAGACATACTACCAATGGGATTCCGCGGGGTCTATCCAGAGCGAAGCTGTTTTCCGTACCATCGGTAAAACACAACCTCCTATCGCACTTGCATAAGTATCCAATACTTAAATATATGAGAACTATGCCGTCGTGCCCTCACAACGTGCACAAGCGCAATACTAGTCTATTCCGCATTATCGATGTCCAGTCTCGATAATACTACGACTAGGGATATTTAATGATTAAACCTTTGGGGACTGATACTGTCTCATATCATTCTCAGTCCAGGTACTAATCATATGGACTTTCGCCATTTATAAGTCAAAGTAAATAATATTACAAAACGGCAAAAGGCAATTTCATTATCACATAGTTAATTTTGTACAATAATACAATATCATTTACAACAGTGACGCTATGGGACATAATGTCTAACAATCTCCCACTTGGCCTATAGCCAGTCACTCAAGCATCTAATACCCGAACTATGTATGTGTCGTTCAAAAACTTGCTGTAGAACAGCTTTCGTCAGCGGATCTGCAATGTTGTCATCTGATGTGACCTTCTCGACTTTTACATCGCCACGATGTATAATCTCCCGAATCAGATGATAACGTCGAAGAACATGCTTGGACCGTTGATGAGACCTTGGTTCCTTAGCCTGTGCTATAGCCCCGTTATTGTCACAATACAATGGAACGGGCTCAGCTGCTAACGGAACTACTCCTAATCCGATTAGGAACTTTCGGATCCAAACTGCCTCCTTTGCTGCTTCAGATGCAGCGATGTACTCCGCTTCTGTTGTTGAATCGGCAACAGTATCTTGCTTGGAAGATTTCCAGCTCACTGCTCCGTTATTCAAGCAAAAAATGTACCCGGATTGCGACTTGTAGTCATCCTTGTCGGTTTGGAAACTTGCATCGGTATACCCAGATACCGCAAGTTCTCCACCTCCATAAATTAAGAAAGCATCCTTAGTTCGTTTAAGATACTTAAGGATATTCTTAACTGCTATCCAGTGACCTTCACCTGGATCGGCCTGATAGCGACTGCACATGCTCAAAGCATATGAGACATCAGGTCGTGTACATATCATGGCATACATGATCGATCCGACTGCCGAGGCGAACGGTATCCGACTCATGTGGTCTCTCTCTCTTCCTGAGTCTTAGGACACATGTCCTTAGACAGAGAGGTACCTCGTACCATTGGAACCAATCCCCTCTTGGATTGTTCCATGTTGAATCTCTTCAACACTTTATCAATGTATGTACTCTGGGAGAGTCCAAGCAGCTTTCTAGATCTATCCCTGTAGATCTTTATTCCAAGAATAAAGGCTGCTTCTCCCAGATCTTTCATGGAGAATTTTAATGAAAGCCAAGCTTTCACCGACGTTAGCATGGGAATGTCATTGCCTATAAGCAATACGTCGTCGACATAAAGGACAATAAAAGTAAGTGCTCTCCCACTAACCTTCTTGTATACACAAGGGTCATCTGCGTTTTGCACGAAATCATATTCCTTTATGATCTCATCAAAACGCTGATTCCATGACCGTGATGCTTGCTTCAATCCATAAATGGATCGATTTAACTTGCAAACCTTGTTTGCAAGTCTAGGTACGATAAAACCGTCAGGCTGTTGCATATAAACATCCTCCTCCAAAAGGTTTCCGTTAAGGAAAGCGGTTTTAACGTCCATCTGCCATATCTCGAAGTCGAAATATGCAGCTATTGCAAGCATTATCCGAATGGATTTAATCATGGCAACGGGTGAGAAGGTTTCGTCATAATCAATACCATATTGTTGACGATACCCCTTCGCTACAAGCCTAGCTTTGTACGTTTGTACGTTGCCATCCATGTCGGTCTTCTTCTTGAAGATCCATCTGCATCCAATAGGCTTTACGCCTTCTGGTGCATCAACCAGTGTCCAAACTTGGTTGGCGTACATGGAATCCATCTCGGACTTCATGGCTTCTTGCCATAAAGCGGAATCGATATTTTGTATCGCTTCCTCATACGTAGCCGGCTCATTATCCTCAATAAGATTAATATCTATATGAGGTGAGATCAGGAACCCATACCTCTCAGGTACTGTTCTGACTCTCTCCGACCTACGCGGTCCTTGTGTATGTGAAGTTTGTGGTACAGACTCATCCCGGATGGTCTGTTCTTGTTCCGTCGTTGATTCATTGCCAGGAACAGTATCACTACGATCTTCATCGAGTTCTACTTTCCTCCCACTTACCACTGCATTTATAAAATCCTTCTCAAGGAAAAATGCTGTAGAGCAACAAATACTTTGTTCTCTTGTGGGTGATAGAAGTAATATCCTTTGGTTTCCCTAGGATATCCAACGAAAAGGCATTTATCAGATTTGGGTTCAAGTTTGGTACCTTCCAAACGTTTAACATATGCCCAGCATCCCCAAATCTTCAGGAAAGAGAAACCTGGTTTCCTTCCTGTCCATATCTCATATGGAGTCTGTTCAACAGACTTCGACGGTACCTTATTCAAAATAAGTATAGCACTGTTTAATGCGTATCCCCAGAAGGATATTGGTAGCTCAGTGCGACTCATCATTGACCTCACCATGTCCAACAAGGTGCGGTTTCTCCGTTCGGACACACCGTTTAATTGCGGTGTTCCAGGAGGAGTCCACTGTGAAAGAATACCATATTCTTTCAAGTAATCTTGAAACTCATAACTTAAGTATTCGCCACCACGGTCTGACCGTAATGTCTTAATACTCTTCCCTGTTTGTTTCTCCACTTCGTGTCGAAACTCTTTGAATTTCTCAAAAGTTTCCGACTTGTGTCTCATAAGATACACATAACCGTAACGAGATGCATCATCTGTAAAGGTTACGAAGTAGTGAAATCCACCTCTAGCCTGGCTAGACATGGGCCCGCATACGTCAGTATGAACGAGAGCTAACAGTTCTGTGGCACGTTCACCTTTACCGCTAAAAGGTGATTTAGGCATTTTGCCTAAAAGACAAGATTCGCAGACGTCATATGAATTGGGATCAAATTCGTCCAAGTACCCACTCTTTGAAAGTGTGGATATGCGAGTCTTGTTGATGTGTCCCAGACGACAATGCCACATATAAGCTTCATCTTTTAGATTACTCCTTTTGAGCCTTTTGTTTGTCATTTTAGGAGATTCATTTATATTCAAAATATAAAGACCGTTATTTGCAACAGCTGTGCAAATTTCTGCATCATTTTTATATAAATAACACCCTGTGTTCCTGAATACAAAAGTGTAACCCTGCTGGGTTAACAAGGATACAGATATAATATTCCTAGTTAAACTAGGAACAAAATAACAGTTCAAAAGTTTAAGTTCATGCCCTGAGGGCAGTACTAAAACAAAAGTCCCTACGGCCAAAACAGCAACTGGTGTTCCGTTTCCGACCCGTAGATCCATCTCCCCTGATGCCAGCACCCTGCTATCATGCAGATCCTGCACATCAGTACAAATATGAGCACCACAACCAGAATCAAAAATCCAATTTTTAAAACTAGAAGTATTCATATTTATCTCAATAACAAACATACCAGAGGCAATGGCCTTGCCAGCCTTGATATCCTCCCTCTGCACAATGCTCATTCGGCAGTCACGTTTCCAGTGACCCCTCTTGCCGCAGTTGAGGCAGATGTCGCGAGATTTGTCCTTTGGCTTCCTAGAAGCCACTGTCAACTTGCCTTTACCCTTCTTCTTGAACTTCTTCTTCCTTGCACCTCCAATTGCCTTGGGGCCACCCTTTGGCGCATGAGAGGTCAATGCTAAATGCGCCTCGCGCTTGCTCCCCTTTAGGAGTTCCTTTTCGGACTCCTTCAGCACAGACAACAACTCTCCAAGAGTGTCGTCAGTATCCATCAACTTGTAGTTGACTATGATTTGTTTCCAAGTATCGGAAGTGACTGCAAGATCATATCTATAGTCAGATCAGCCTCCAAGACTATTCCCATATTGGCCAACTCATCAATATCGGCAATCATTTGAGCCCCATGGGCTTCAACTGATGCGCCATCTGTCATCCGGGAGCGGAAGAGTTTCCTTACTAGCTCGTACCTCTTCATCCGCTTATTGGTGCGGTGAAGATCACGCAATCTTGCCATCATGTTATAGGGATCCAAGTCCCTATTCTGGCGTCTGAAATGCTGAGTCATTGCAGCTAGCATAACTGACTGAGCTTGGTCACAATCATCACTATGAGTTTTCCATAACTCTAGCTCCAGTGGCTCAGTGGGTTTAGGCGGGAGAGGTCTCTGAATAGTATACAGTATCCTCTCAGCCCCAAGCACTATCTTGAGGTTCATTTCCCAGTCGGCAAAGTTTGTCCCTTTGAAGACATTATCGCCCATGATTATGTCGCGGATATTACCTTTGCCAGTCATCTTGACAACTATAGTCCAACTATAAAGTCAACGATGTTATGGGTACAGTCAAACTGTTACATATAAAAAAAACAATATATTAGTCCAACTAATTATTTAAAATATTGACGAAATAATTTTGAAACGACGCGTAAGGCTAAATATCTGAATGAAATTGCAAATTCAATAATAGCCTCCCACTATTTTCTTCAAGTTTCTAACCCTCTGTAGAGAACTCGGGAAATCGAATTTCCTAGTGGGCTAGGATCCCGTTAAATAACACACAACCTTGACTTTGGCCAATAAAATTGTATGCTATTTAACATAGGTAGATCTCCATGATCAATTGGATCTCATCCAATTCCTAGATCCGGTTAGGTGGACATCCAAGTCCGAAACAATATGTATAATGTCAATGTATCTAATACATTTTCCTAACCATATCCTCTGAATCAACTAGGCCTTGGCTTTGGCCAAAAACAAACCTAATGATTCCAGTTAAGCGGGACCCATTGACAAGGAAAGTTTCGTAATCAATGTCGTTGGACAAAAAGTGATCTTGACTTTGGCCAATAAAAATCACGATTGGACAAGACACCGATATGCAACAAAACTCTCATGATTCAAGTACATCCTTGATTGACAAAGGTCTTGACTTTGTCAAAAACAAACCAATGCCAACTTCGGATCTTGAACAAGAACCATTCAATGGAAGGATAATTCGCTTAATATAAATTGAGGGATTTTCGCGTAATTGGCAACCAATTTATTTATCTTTGTTAGGTCTCATCTATTCATCATCTAATCATAACACTAAAGCTGTAAAATCATAAAGCGCGAAAGTAAAGTAATAGTGATATGCGGATGGATATATAAACAACTTGTTCCTAGAACAAATCACTCCGTCCTCTTCCTCCCTTTCCTCTCCCCTAGCACTATCTACTTCTACCCAATTACATAATACAATAAGAGACCCTCATTTACATTGAGGGGAATTAGGTGAGAAGAGAATACAAAGAGATAAAGAGATAAGGCTGGACACGCAGGTCCAATTTATAAATTCCAAATTTACAATAATTTCTAAAATTACCCTTTCCCTTCTAATATCCATCCGATATAACACTATTCATTCATCACATACATATATATTCAAACAAGACATGCTTTTACAACCAATCTAATCCAATTAATTAGTCTTTGTTTAAGTGATCATCCAATGTTCAAACAACGGTTTGATTTTGCGCGAGTCCAACTCGATTGAGAATAAGTACACAAGGTACGAATTCGCGAATTATATCGAACTACTTATTAAATCTTATTTAATTCGTATTCAATACTAATTCAATTATTTAATTCCAAATTAAATGTTTACACTTTAATGTGCTTTAAAGACTTAGATTCTAAATCCAATTCTATTGGGTCTCAAAGCCCAACTAACATCCAATGTTTAATTTAATTCGAGTCAAATGGGCTTTCAATTGATTATTAGGCTTGGGCTTTGGTCAATGTGGGTCATACCCAATTACCAAGCCCAAATAAGGAATCACCCTTAAGTGCCATAAAACCAATTTCAAGCCCATAAGGCCCAATTAATTATTAAAGCCCATTATATTATATTTGGACTTAATGGAGTGATTTAGGCCCAAATTGGATCCAATCCATTTGGCCCAAATCTACTTGGTCCAACCAAGCCCATTATGCCCAAATACAATATTAAAAGCCCAATTAACCAATTAAGCCCATTAATTAAATTTTAATATTCCAAACATTAAAATCCAATTAATTAAAGTGTAATATCAAGATTAACATATTAAACCAAATATTCCAATAATACCCATTTAATTTATTAATCATGTATTGTTCAAAATAAATGTCCAACATTAATTTTAACAAAAAATCAACTCCATTACATGTCTTATGTATTCGGCCAAGGTGAGTTTTTGTGTATCGATTTGTATTTCAATCCGATTGAATTACTAATCATCGTCCCATACCGTTCTAAGTCATCCAATGATCTTATACACAAAAATATCAAACCACTCCAAGTAGTAATACATTCGGCCAAGGCATGGATTTGGGGAAAAATCATCCAATGCATTTTTCATGAAATTGATTCCATATAACGTCATGTTATACACATGCAAGCATACTTATTAATCAAATTTCATAAGAACATGCTTATATCAATTTCATCATGCCATTCGGCCAAGGTGAATATATTGGGGAAAAATCATCCAATGCATTTTTCATAAAATTGATTCCATGTAATATCATTCTATATACATGCAAGCATACTTATTCATCAAATTCACAAGAACATGCTTCAATCAATTTGTCACACCCATTCGGCCAAGGTAGAAATTTTGGGGAAAAATCATCCAATGCATTTTTCATAAAATTGATTTCATATAATGTCATTTAACATACATATAAGCATACTCATTCATCAAATTTCACAAGAACATGCTTCAATCAATTTTACCCAAATTTTAACCTAAAGTATTTCATGCTTAAACCTAGCTCAATGATACCATTGTTGGTTTCTATAATATGTCCCAATCAAAGATTAAGCATGTGAAATACTATAAAGAAATATATATTAAAACATGAAGTATGGCGGAATCATACTTACAATGCCTTGTGATGAAGTAGAAGATCAAATGGTAGAAGCTCCAATGGTGGAGGATTCGGCCAAGAGGAAGAAGAACACTTCAAGCTCCAAGCTCTTGTATTCCAAGCTCTTTGATGGTTTCCCTATCACCTCTTTTGATCCCTTGCTTGTGCTAGCAAAAATGGAGAAGTGGAAGATCAAATCTTCCTTGCCCTTGTCTATGAAACTCTCGGCAATTTGAGAGAGAAGAGAGAGTTTTTGTAAAAATGTTTTGATTAATTAATCTTTGTATTACCAAAAATCAATTTATATTTATGTTATAATTTATTAAATTAATAATAAATCTATAACATAAACCATGCAATGGCTTAGAGTGTCAAACACTCAAACTCCATGCAATGCCTTTGAGTGAAATGCACACTATCTCCATGCAATGCCTTAGAGTGTTTTATACACTATTAACATGCAATGCCATATCAATGACAAGTGTCATGTGGGCCCCACACGTTTCCCAATGAAAGTGGGCCCACGTCCACTCACGCGTTCGGGTTCGATATTTCGGAAATACCGAGCTAGCGTCGCGACGTTAATTAAATCGGATTTAAATAAATAATCGCTCCTAGCGAAATTATTATTTACGTCGCTTACGAATTAATTCTTAATTAACTCGTACGCCCGAATTAAAATCTAATTTTAATCTCGCGTCGAAATCGAATTTCGTTTATTATATCGATATAATGATTTTATCGATTAATTCCAAATTAATCGTTCTCTCTCTCTAAATAAGGCACTTTATCCGAGATAAAGTTTCTCCGCAATTAATCCAAGATTAATTAAGTTCGAATCAAATATCATAGGTGAATCTTCAGGAAGCGACCCAAGAGATCTCCGGATATTTTGGCAGTAAATACGGTCGTCGGATAATCCGAACACGTACGTACCTCGTACTACGTCTTTACCGATTTACAAGACAAGGTTGGCTTCTAGCAAAGCGCCATGCCTACCCAATTCTCCAGAAATATTCTTATAGGAATATAAGATCTGTATCAGGCGTAGTATACCGTAGTATTGCGTACATCGATCCAGTATCGGATGATCACATGCTAGGCCTGGGGCTGGAGATGTGTCTGCCCCGTACGAAACATATATCGGACATCAAGCAACTAGTCTCTTTAAATCGGACAATCCTGACCTTGTCATATTGTCCCGACGGTTGCAACCTTTTATAGAGTACTAGTTCTGTGCCCTGCGTGATCATCGCCTCCATATGTCTGAAGCGATACTTCCATCTTGACATCACATCCAGTACACTACGATTCTCGATAAACCCAGAAGAGGTGTACACAGAACCGGTTAGGGTCCCCAACCACCAAAACCAAAGTTTACCGATTGTCGCAAGTACTAGCGATGTAAGTCTCAGGTTAAGACCATATACACCTACCCTGATGCGGCCTCCCATAGACACGCAGACATACTACCAATGGGATTCCGCGGGGTCTATCCAGAGCGAAGCTGTTTTCCGTACCATCGGTAAAACACAACCTCCTATCGCACTCGCATAAGTATCCAATACTTAAATATATGAGAACTATGCCGTCGTGCCCTCACAACGTGCACAAGCGCAATACTAGTCTATTCCGCATTATCGATGTCCAGTCTCGATAATACCACGACTAGGGATATTTAATGATTAAACCTTTGGGGACTGATACTGTCTCATATCATTCTCAGTCCAGGTACTAATCATATGGACTTTCGCCATTTATAAGTCAAAGTAAATAATATTACAAAACGGCAAAAGGCAATTTCATTATCACATAGTTAATTTTGTACAATAATACAATATCATTTACAAACAGTGACGCTATGGGACATAATGTCTAACAAATGGAACACAAATAGTTCATCAGGGATGATACTATGCCAATAATCTTCAAATACACAAGAACCGCGTAAGTCGGGGAGAGTCAGAAAACAACCTGGGGTATGGGTTTCTGATATCACCTCATAAAGATGTCAATCTTTTTTAGGAACACGAACTGACTACGTATGAGGAAGTGATACAATGTATCGACTCCCTATTATGGCAAAGTGTCATAAAGTCTGAAATGGATCCCATGTATACCAACTATGTTTGGATACTAGTTGATATACCGCAAGGCATTGTGCCTATTGGTAATATATAAGTCTTCAAGGAAGACATACATGGAAGGCAACATACCAACGTACTAAGCTAGACTTGTAGCGAAAAGGTATCGTTATCAACAATGTGTCGATTACAACGAAACATTTTACCTGTTACCACGGTAAATCCATTTGGATAATGCTTGCTGATGCTGCATGTTTCATTCCAGAAATATGGCATATGTAATGCCAAAACCACTTTCCTTAACGGAAACCTTTCGGAGGGTGTTTACAACATCCTGACGGTTTTTTCGTACCATAACAAGCAAACAAGTTTTACAGGTTATTTGATCCATGTTTGGATTGAAGCAAGCATTAAGTTCTTGGAATTATCGTTTTGATGTAATCATAATGGTGTATGATTTAATTCAAAACGAAATGATTCTTGTGTATATAAGGAGGTTAGTGGGAGCACACTGAAATTGGTTGTCCTATAAATAATGATAATATATCATTTCTTGGAAATGATATTCCCATAAAAACAATCGACAAAAGCTTGGCTTTCGAGAAAATTCTCCGTTGAATTGTTGGGAGAAACAACATTTATTATAGGAATAAAGATCTACTGGGATAGATTTAAAGTTGTTAAGATTCTTAGAGAACTCGTACATTGAAATAAATGTACGTGACCTGGTGTCTCCTACGCTTTGAGCATATTGAGTCACAATGAGGCCAATCCAAGTGATGGTCACTGGATTGATGTTAAGAACATCCTTAAGTATCTTGGAGGAACTAATGATGCTATCTTAAATTATGGAGATGGAGAACTTGAAGTGACTGGGATCACAGCTGCAAGTTTCCTAACCGATAAAATGACTATAAGTCGAAACAACGATACTATAAAGTTTGAATAACGGAATAGTGAGCAGGAAATCTTCCAAGCAAGATACTGTTACCGAATAAACACTAAAAGTGGATTATTGCTGCAGCTGGGGCAGCAATAGAAGCCTTCTGGGTCAATAATAAATCTAATTGGATTAGAATAGTTATGTTAGCAGCTGAGCTAAGCTTCAGCACAGGCTAAAGAGTTAATGGTCTCATCAACGATCCAGATATATACTTCACTATTCATCTGATTCGTTCAGATCATACATCGTAGTGATGTGATGATCATATAAATCGCATAAGATAATAATTATGAAAATCCGCTGACGAAAGTCTTTTCTCAGTAATTTGAGCGAACCGTACATAGTTTAGGTGTAAGACACTCGAGTGACTGACTATAGGCCAAGTGGGAGATTGTTGGACAGTTATGACCCATAGCGTCACTATTTATATAGATCATGGTGTTGTTGTACAAATTAAATATGTGACAAAGGAGATTGCTCTCTTATCATTTGTTATTAGATCACCAAGATGTATAAATGATAGGAGGTCCATATGATTAGTTCCTGGATTGAGATGATATGAGACAATATCAATCCAAAAAGGTTTAATCATTAAATATCCTTATCAGAGTATTATCGAGAGTGGACATCGATAATGCGTAAAAGACTAGTATTACACTTGTGCGTGTTGTGAGGGCATAACGACAAAGTTCTCATATATTTGGGTATAGGATACTCATGAAAGTGTAGTAGGAGGTTGTGTTTTACCGATGGTACGGGAAACAACTTCGCTCTGGATAGACCCCTCGGAATTCCATTGGTAGTATGACTATGTGTCTGTGGAAGTCCGAATCAGGGTAGGTGTATTTAGTCTTAACCTGAGACTTGCACCGCTAATACTTGCGACAATCAATGTACTTTGGTTTTAGGTCGTCCAGGGCTTTAACAGGTTCTGTGTACGCCTCTGCTGGGTTTATTAAGAATCGTAGTGTGTTGGGTGTGATGTCAAGACGGAAGTATCACTCCAGTCATAGTGGAGATGATGGTCACATAGGATACAAAACTAGTTCTCTTATGTACTGCAGTCATCGGGATAAAATGACTAGGTTATGTTTATCCGATTATAGAGACTAGTTACCAGAGATCCGATATGTTCTTCGTACGAGGCAGACACAATTCCAGCCCCAGGCCTAGCACGTGACATCTGATACTGGATCGAAATACGTAATACTAAGTATACTACGCCTGATATAGATCATATATTCCTGTAAGGATATTTCTGGAGAATTGGGTAGGCATGGCGCTTTGCTAGAAGCCAACCTTGTCTTGTAAATCGGTACAAAAATACTAGGTATTTACGTCTTCGGATAGTCCGACGACCAAATTTACTGCCAACATATCCAGGGATCTCATGGGTCGCTTCCCGAAGATTCACTGATGATGTATGACTCGTACTTTTATTAATCTGGGATTAATCAGATGAGAGAGAAAATTAATCTGGGATTAAATGATGAGATATTTTTATCTGGGATAAAATATCAATTAAAGAGAGATAACGATTAATTTGGAATTAATTGATAAAATAATATATTCGATATATTATACGAAATTTGATTTTGACGCGGAATTGAAATTAGATTTTAATTCGGGCGAACGAGTTAATTTAGAATTAATTCGTTAGCGACGTAAATAGTGATTTCGCTAGGCATAATCATTTAATTACGTCGCAATGGAAAATTCGTTAATTTGGAATTAGCGAACCCGAGCCCGAGAGTGTTTGCGAGCGCACTCGCATTTCGAATTCAAGTGCGGCCCGCAAGTCACATCAAGTTTCAAATCATTAGTCACATCAAGCATCAAATCATTAGTCACTTTGAGTGATGTGACAACTTGTCACTTGATTGATTGAGTAATGTGAATAGTTGAAGTGGTGGTTGGCATTATTGTTTGACTTTTGGAAAGCAAATAAATTGATAAATTAATTTGGAAATTAAAAAGTGTATTAGATACACATTTTTGCAACAACCTAACACACTTCCTCTCTTACTCTCTTCTCTCTTCACTCGGCTATGGGCTGTTTTTCTTCTTTCTTCACTGGTTTGCTTACTGCCGTGAAACAAAGAGAAGCAATGGTGATTTTGTGGCAAAATTACCAAGTGCTAGCACACTATGGACACATACAAAGGTGATAGGGAAACCCACTTGTGAGCTATGACTGACCAAACAAATCTTGGAGCTTGATGGATCATGCAAAAGCCAAAAATGGAGGAGCAAGAAACTGTCACTGCCGAGAGCTTCTCAAAGGGCAGAAAAGTTTTTTCTCTTCACCGCATCGCTTTAACCGATCGATGTAAGTATTCCGCAACTTCCTCGATGTATTCGGATGTTTGTTTCATCGCTTTATTCGATCCCGGGACTTAGAGATTTCCCAACACCAAGCAATATGCAAACTGCTTGTTCATCATCATCGACGTGTTTCTTCCAAGCATCAAATGTATTTTGGTCAGCATCTTCTGCGTGTTCAGGGGGAAATGGTCTTTCAAGAACATAGAAATTTTTTTCTTGTCGTAAGACAATTTTATGGTTGTAGGACACAGAACTTGATGACGCTGTTCTAGGCTCGCGGCTAGTTGGGAGTACGAAATAACATGGAGTCGCCACCCGATGTGAACCTGGACAAAGATTTAAGGTCGCACTCACCCCTCGTAAGGGAAGACCTCAAACCGTTGGGTTCGGAATGGTCCCTTACTTATGTCACTTGTGATGATATGATTTGTGCAATAAACTAACGAATCTATTCAACATTCACGCTCAAGGGTACTTAGATCTAACATGCTTTCATCCAAATAACTCCACACATGTAACACAACAAGCATATTGAACCATTAAATCGACATGTATAAATCATTACCCAAACACATCATAAACTAAGAACATGCATAATGAACAACCTAAACATGCTTTAACAAATAAATAACAAACTAAATTAAACCATGCTTTAAATAATAAACAAACAACCTAAAGACTATAACATGCTCAAATACAAATTTGGATGAGACGAGATATGTGTATCTTAAGTAGTACGTGGCATTGTATCCCGAGTGCAGACCATACTACCGTCCATTCGGAATCGGCTATGGAATTTACGTCCGGGTTTCCATCCGATATACCACAAAAGGGAACACATATCCCGCTCATCCAACAATCACATCATGCCTCAAACGACTCTCATGCAATTATATATCAAAATAAATAAAACAAAAATAAAGAAGATAAGTAAAAAAGAGTGCCCTCAGGTCTAACCTCTTTTGTCGTCTAAGAAAGGGCGTTACACGTCCTTTGGAAGGGAGATTGATCCGATGCTTTTTCGATTTGTCTACTCAATGTTTTCCCTCATTGTTAATTGGTTAGTGGAAGCAGTGTGTTCATTTGGTGAATGGGCAGTTTCTTAATTGGTTAGTGGAGGTACTGTGTTCGTTTGGTGAAGGGGCTGGTGAAGGCTATGGCTAGGCGTGATCTGTTGATGAGTGTTGAGGGGTCTTTAATCGTTGAGGGTTGTGGCTGTTACGTGAAACAGGTAGGCTGGTTGAGCGAGTGGCGTGCGCAGGTTGAGCAGTTCTTTGTGGCGTTGGTTTGGCGTGATCTTGTGGCTGTGATGCGTGAGTGTGGCTGAATGCTATGTGTGATGGCAGTGTGAAGGTGAGGCAAGTGAGCTGCTAAGGGTTTTGATTTAAGGGTTTGTCGTGTGTGTCTTAGCTGGTTTGTGCGCTGGAGTTGAGGCGTGAAAGGGGCTGATGAAGCTTAAGGCTGGTGGCAATCAATTGAATGGGGATCTGGACGTGAGTATGAGGCAGTTTAGGGTTATGGCAATGGGCTTTATTTTTTGTTGTTTTGTTTGTGCCGTGTGGTCTCCTAGGGTTTTCTTCTTTTGTTATTTTTTGTGTCACTGCCGTGAATGAGAGTTGGGAGCCAGCCAGCCAGGGTTTGAATGTGTGGAGAGGGGTTATTTTTATAGGCAAGGGGATGGGTTTTACCTTGTTGGGGAAGGAATAAGATTGTGAGATATTCTTTTAATTAAAATGGGATAGGGGAAATCTTTAATTTAAGGGAAGTGATTTGATTTTTTCTTTTTAGTTAAGGATATGATTTAGTTTAATTAGGCAAGGAATCCATGAGATTTATTTAAATTGGTAGGTGATTTAATTAAATTAGGAATGTGATTTATGTATTTTAGGAAAGTTATTTATGGAATTTAATTTGAATTTTTTAATTTGGGAAATGAATTTTAATTTGTGACATGTGTTTTATTTAATTTAATTGGATTTATTTAGTTTAGGAATGTGATTTAATTTAATTTAATTTAAGTTTAATTTAATTGGTTTTAATTTAATTTGTGACATGTATTTTAAATGTTTTAATTATTTAATTTGTGAGATGTGTTTTAAATGTTTTAATTATTTTTGGATGTGATTTAATGGGTTTGGTGTGTTTTAAAACAGAGGTCCTACAAGCAACCCGAAGCCAAACAACGAGGTTAAATCCAACAAAAATTCCATTTTCCAACTTTACCCTTCCAACGTCCGTTTCCCGCGACTTTCATGACTAAAGAGGTAGTTGCCTCCATACGAGACTCATCATTGGGCTAATGTGTAAAAATGCAATGTCTACAATGGTTTCTTAACCAGTCATTGTAGTTATCCCTTTTGAGCTTATGCTCATCAAGGATGGAACGAAGTGATACTCTGTTTGCCATTTGAATGTTTGTTAAATATTTTAACCCACCTGTTAAAAGAGAATGTTAAAATTAGGAATATGTTTTCATTAATGTTTCATAATAACATGGGCTTTTAATATTATGAAGTTGCTCTCACTCAATTATTTTAAAATTTTAAGGAAATCGCATCAACCCCAATATGATGGATTTCTTGTGGGCAAGGATCCCATTATCATTATTTTAAAACTCTGACTAGGGCCGGTCGTTATAAAATACGATAATTAGGTATAGGTTCCCAAACAATTTATGATATATATCACAATTCCTTGATCATTGGGTTGGGCAATCAAACATGCCATAGCTTATGCTAGTCTTTGTGGACACCCAATCTTTGCCACTAAGTTATAAGCTCACGCCTAAGGGTCGCTGCATCTTATGACTCAGAAAAGTTAAACCAAAACTAGCAAACAAGGTTTGCAGGTTATTCGATCCATGTTTGGTTTGAAGCAAACATTAGGTTCTTGGAATTATCATTTTGATGTAATCATAATGCTTTATGATTTAATTCAAAATGAAATGATTCTTGTGTATATAAGGAGGTTAGTGGGAGCACACTGACAATAAATGTCATATCAATAATAATAATATGTCATTTCTTGGAAATGATATTCCCATAAATACAATTGATGAAAGCTTGGCTTTCGAGAAAACTCTCCGAGAAATCGTACATTGAAAAATGTACGCGACCTGGTGTCTCATACGCTTTGAGCATATGAAGTCACAATCAGGCCAATCCAAGTGATCTATGGATGTTGTCTTATACTATAGAGAATGAGAACTTGAAGTGACTGGGATCACTGCTGCAAGTTTCCTAAACCGATAAAATGACTATAAGTCGCAAAACCGGTACTATACAGTTTGAATAATAGAACAGTGAGCTGGAAATCTTCCAAGCAAGATATTGTTACCGAATAAACATCAAAAGCGGGTTATTGTTGCAGCTGAGGAAGCAATAGAAGCCATTTGGGTTGATAATAATCTAATTAGATTAGATATAGTTATGTTAGTAGCTGAGCTAGGCTACAGCGCATGCTAAAGAATTAATGGTCTCATCAACGATCCAGATATATACTTCCATATTCATCTGATTCGTTCGGATCATACATCGTGGCGATGTGATGATCGAATAAATCGCATCAGATGATAATCATGCAAATCAGTTGACGAAAGCCTTTTCTCAGCAGTTTGAGCCAACCATACATAGTTCGGGTGTTAGACACTCGAGTGACTGACTATAGGCCAAGTGGGAGATTGTTGGACAGTTATGACCCATAGCGTCACTATTTGTACAGATCATGGTGTTGTTGTACAAATTAACTATGTGACAAAGGAGATTGCTCTCTTATCATAGGTGATTAGATCACCAAGATGTTTAAATGATATGAGGTCCCTGTGATTTGTTCCTGGATTGAGAATATATGAGATAGTATCAATCCATGAAGGATAAATCATTAAATATCCCTAGTCAGAGTATTATCGAGATTGGACATCGATAATGCAAAAAAGACTAGTATTACACTTGTGCGTGTTGTGAGGGCACAACGACATAGTTCTCATATATTTGGGTATAGGATACTCATGCAAGTGTAATAGAAGGTTGTGTTTTACCGATGGTACGGTAAACAGCTTCGCTTTGGAAAGACCCCCTCATAATTCCATTGGTAGTATGACTATGTGTCTATGGAAGTCCGAAATCAGGGTATGTGTATTTGGTCTTAACCTGAGACTTGCACCGCTAATACTTGCGACAATCAATATACTTTGGTTTTGGTTATCCAGGGCTTTAACAGATTCTGTGTACGCCTCTTCTGGGTATATTGAGAATCGTAGTGTATTGGGTGTGATGTCTAGATGGAAGTATCACTCCAGTCATAGTGGAGATGATGTCACGTAGGATACAGTACTAGTACTCTTAAGTACTACAGTCATTGGGATATTATGAGTAGGTCATGTATATCCGATTATAGAGACTAGTTACCAGACATCCGACATGTGCTTCGTACGGGCAGACACAATTCCAGCCCCAGGCCTAGCATGTGACATCCGATACTGGATTGAAATATGCAATACGACGTATACTACGCCTGATTTAGATCACATATTCCTGTAATGATATTTCTAGAGAATTGGGTAGGCATGACGCTTTGCTAGAAGCCAACCTTGTCTTGTAAATCGGTATAAACATAATACTAGCTACTTACGTGTTCGGATAGTCCGACGATCGAATTTACTGCCAACATATCCGGGGATCTCATGGGTCGCTCCCGAAGATTCACCGATGACGTATGACTCGCACTTTATTAATCTGGGATTAATTAGATGTGAGAGAAAATTAATCTGGGATTAATTACGGAGATATTTTATCTGGGATAAAATATCATTTAAAGAGAGATAACGATTAATTTGGAATTAATCGATAAAATAATATATTCGATATATTATACGAAATTGGATTTCGACGCGGATTTGAAATTAGATTTTAATTCGGGCGAACGAGTTAATTTAGAATTAATTCGTTTGCGACATGAATAGTGATTTCGCTAGGCATAATCATTTAATTGCGTCGCAACGGAAAATTTGTTAATTTGGAATTAGCGAACCCGAGCCCGGGATTGTTTGCGAGCGCATTCGCATTTCAACTTCGAGTACGGCACGTAAGTCAAATCAAGTGTCAAATCGCTAGTCGCATCAAGCGTCAAATCATTAGTCATTTTGAGTGATGTGACAACTTGTCACTGGATTGATGGATTGATGGAAGTGGTTGGCAAGCTTTAATGCTTGACTTTTGGAAAGAGAAATTGGTAATTAATTTTGGAAATTGAATTTCTGTATTAGATACACTTTTGCCAACAACCAACTAACACTTTTCTCTCTTTCTTCTTCATCTCTCTCACACGCCCAGGGGGCTAAAATTCTCTTCTATTTTTCTTCACTGCAGTGCCGAGAATGGCAAGAAGAGATAAGGAATTTTTGTGACAAAATTCCTAAGTGCTAGCACACCATTTGAGACATACAAAAGTGATAGGGAAACCCACTCGTGAGCATGGAAGTTTATCACAAAGCTTTGAGCTTCAAGGATCATCCATGGCCGAAAATGGAGGAAGAAAAATAGTGGACTGCCGAGCTTCATGGAGGACAAAAAATGGATTTGTTTTCTTCACCACATCGCCTCAACCGATCATTGTGAGTATTCCGTAACTCCTTGATGTATTCATATGTATATTTTCATTGCTTGATATGATCTTAGGATTCTTAGAAAATTCCAACATAGATAACCCAATAAGTTCCTTTCTCTATCTCTATAGAGTTTTATGCCTAAGACATAAAAAGCTTCACCCAGGTCCTTAATGGAGAAATTCTTATAGAGCTAAGCTTTGATGCCTTGCATCATCACGATATCATTCCCAATGGTCATGATGTCGTCAGCATAAAGAACTAAAAATACCACTATACTCCCACCAGCATTCTTATACATACAGGATTCTTATGAATTCTTGAGAAAACCATACAATTTGATTATCTCGTCGAATTGAAGATTCCAACTTCGTGAAGTTCATTTAAGTCAATAAATGGACTTCTTAAGCTTACATACCTTGCCCGAGTTTTCACTGGATACAAAACCTTCTGACTATTCCATATATAATTCTTCATCAAGAAATCCATTTAGAAAAGCCGTTTTGACATCCATTTGCCAAATCTCGTAATCATGGTAAGCGACAATAGACAATAAAATCCTAATAGACTTTAGCATCGCTACTGGTGAAAAAGTTTCATCATAGTTGACACCAGGTTGCTGCATATAACCTTTAGCTACCAGTTGGGCCTTAAAGGTTTCAACCTTTTCGTCAGGCACAAGCTTCCTATTGTAAAACCATTTACAGTCGATAGAAACAATTCCTTCAAGAAGTTGAACTAAGTCTCAAACTTGATTCAGATGCATAAAGTCTAACTCTGATTTCATGGCCTCTTTCCACTTCACGGAGTTGATGTCCAACATCGCTTCTCTGTAGGTAAAAGAGTCAGTCCCTTCAACTAAGAGAACATTGTGACTCCTGTCTTGTATCAAATACAAGTGTTCAGGAGGTCTAGATATCATTTCGGACCTACGGAGTATGGGTAATGAAGGTTCTTCATCTTCTTAAACTTCAGGTTCCTCCATTGGTTCGTTGGTCTCAGGTGAACTACATCAAGTTCAATCTGTCTATGCTTACCTCTTTCAGTCGAAAATTATGCCTCTCGAAATTTTTCAAAGCGAGATACGAACACATTTCGATGCTCGGTATCATAGAACAAGTACCCTTTCGTATTTGAAGGATATCCAACAAACCTAAAATTTTACCCTCGAGGCAAAAGCTTATTCTGTTGAGCCACCTTGAAGAATACACGACAGCCCAAAACCTTAATATAATTAAGATTCAGTTTCCTACTAGTCCATATCTCATACAAAGTCGTAGGAACAACTTTAGAATGAATCTTATTCAAAAGACGTGTGACAGTTAAAAGAGCATAACCCTATAAGTAATAGGGCAAATCTGTAAAACTCAACATATATCGGACCATATCCAATAATGTCTGATTTCTCCTCTCTGACACTCTATTATGTTGTGGAGTACAAGGAGGAGTATATTGAGCGAGAATGTCATTCTTTTTTAAATAATCAGTGAACTCTCCACTCATATATTCGCCATTTCGATCTGATCGAAGGTTTTTAATATATTGACCAGTTTGTTTTTCTACTTCGTTTTGAAATTCTTTGAACTTTTTAAAGGTTTTTGATTTATGTTTCATCAAGTAAACATAACCGTACCGTGACACATCATCAGGAAAGGTAATTAAGTATGAAAAACCACTGTATGCAGTCTGACTTATAGGACCACATACCAAAAAATGTACTAGTTCCAATAAGTCAGTGGCTCGGTGTCCAACACCCGAAAATGGGGCTTTGGTCATTTTACCCAGAATACAAGATTCAAAGGTTGGATAAGGTTCAATGGTGAGATCCGGAATCAAAAAAATTCCTAACCAATCATGTTAGGCGTTTCATGCCTATATGACCTAACCTCATATGCCATATTTCAATATTATTTATTTAAGATAATTTACGTTTATTAATTCATGTATTCAAAATATCTTGAGAAGTGTGTAAAATGTAATGACCATGCTCATTTGGACAACAAAGGATCTAACTATTATTTCGATCATATAATTACAGGGAACAGTTCTTAATATTAACATGATATCCCTTTGTATCTAATAAAAAAGTGATATAATATTTGCTACGTATCCCGGAACAACATAGTAGTCATGCAGAAAAAGTCTCCCACTAGGTAAGGGAATCTCGAATAAGTCTACTGCAATCGCATCCAGAGAGTCACCACTCCCAAATCGTAACTGCATCTCTCTAGATTTCAGCTGTTTACTTTTCTTCCGCACCTGTAATGAATTGCAAATGTGAACAGGACAAGAAGAATCTAAAATCCAACTAGATGTGACAGCTTCATAAGCTAATGATATATCAATAATGGGAAAAATAAAAGTACCTGATGTCGATGCTCTTTCCCCTCATAATCTGGACAAGGTAGTTAGGACAGTTCCACTTCCAGTTTCTGACCTTCTGGTAGTGATGGCACTTATCTTCAGAAGCTATTTGGGATTCGCTACCTTAGCCTGCAGAGGAACATTTGAAACATTTCTTCTTCTTTCCCTTCGTCTTCTTCCATTTTGACTTGGAGAGGGAAGAAGCGAAAAATGAAGTGGGTTTCGAAAGGCGAGTCGACACTCCCTTCTTCAAATCCTCATCCGCTGTGAGAAGCATCATATGCAACACACGGTAAGTGCAATGAATCCCATATATATTGAAGTACATAAAAAACTGGCGATACGACACCGCGAGCGAACCAAGAATGACACTCTGTCATAGAGTATCATTGAGAGGGAAATCAATGTGCCTCAATTACTCGATCAAATCAATCAATTGAAGTACATTTGTGCTCACAGCCTCTCCCTCGTCAAGTTTAGAATGGAACAGTTCCATTGCTACTATGTGAACCAAGATATGTTCTTGGTTCATGAATGATTCACGGAGTTGTGTCATTATGCTATAAGCATCATACATCTCAAAGTATTGCCTCTTCATTTCAGAAGCCAGAGAACTGAGAATATATGATTTAACCCTTAAATCATCATCTTTCCATTTTCGGAAAGTCTCAATCTCTTCTAGTGATACATCTATAGATATAGCAAGAGGTAATGAACCCTCCAATATATATCCCAGCTTCTCGGATCTGAGAATGATCTTAAATCCATATCCCAATCTGCAAAGTTCTCAGCGCCCTTGAGCTTGTTCGTATCAAGCATACGAGCAAAGAAGTTGTTTGAAGAAGCCGCCATCGTAAATCTATCAAATAGATAGCGAATAAACAGTTAGCAGACAAAACAGTTTAATATAATATCAGAAGAATTAAATAGATCATGGATTTTTAATCTAAAAATGCCCCTCCTACTATTTCATATAAAACTGTAATCCCCAAACATAATACATAGCAAGCAATAATCAAATTAAATACAATATTGAAAAGTGAACCCCATGAATATATTTCAACTCACAGCTTTGGTACGTTCTTTCTTACGTATAATCATTAGGTAGACAACTCATTGGCAATCACTCACCAGTGACTCATGGGTTCATATCCTGATCGTTTCTCGTTTTGACAACTTTGGCACGTTCACAAGGAGGCGTATCAAGGTTAAACTTGTCAATGATAAATTCAAGATACTTGCGTAACCCTGACAGATTTAGCACTTTCAGGATTCCGCATTTGCTTGAATTTACCTAATATCATATATATATCTGATACAAATAAATTCCTACCGGCTATATCCACACAGCTTTGGCACATTCTCAGATATAGTCATAGACTATTTATCCTTAATCTGTATTGACAAGACAGACCAAGAAACATGCATAAAATATATATTAATTATAAAACCTTATTTCAAATAGAGATTTTCGGCAAAAGATGTTATTCATTTTATTTAATCAAATTAAATAAACATATGCATGCATAAAGTAAATATTCGATTAAATATTAAATTTAAAGGCATAATCATATCATGTGTTCAGAATCACACTCGCTCTGATACCATTTTGTATGAGATTTTAGGGGTAAAAGCACTGATCATGGAAAAAAAATTTCTATTTCAATAATTTTTCTCAGGTAATTAAATCAAACTTATTTATTCTAATTACTCAATACTTAAAAACTGAATTTTTTACCTAAAAAATAGATTTTTCCATATTTGCCATGAGACCCTAATAGTTTGCATTTTGATAATTTTATTCCAAATTTGTCAAATAAAAATTTAAGTGATTTCAAATCACTACCAAAATTATTTCTACATATCACATACATCAAAATACAACTCACAACACAAAACCCAAAAATTCTTCAAATTGCCGAGAGGGTGTCCAAGTTGCAATTTTTTACATTTTGGTCCAAATTTGTTCAAAACAAGTTTAAATGATTTCCAATCAACATCAAATGATTTTTATATCTTAAATATATCATTATACAATACATGCATAAAAAGCCTCAATTTTGGTGGAGGTATAAACCCTAATTTCTCAAATTAATCCAATTAACCAAATTAACCAAAATTAATCAAATCCAACACTTTAATCTAATCTCTACAACACCAAACAAGTCTCACCACTTTGAAACAACTCAAGAACAATTCTAGGTCATCAATGAGTGGCTTAGCAACTCTATAATGGCAACAAGATCATAAAATGATCAAAAGTGTGCTTATACACCTTTAATAAGCTTACTTTGTTAATCATACATACATACATATTACATTCATTCTTCCAACCATCAAAACACAAACACAATAGAGTGGAAAAACTTAAGAACTACACATGTTGTAGCCAATAATAAAAGGAACAAATTTCCTTCTAATAGAAAGTTGGAAATACTTACAAAAATCCAAGCTTTCTTGATTTTCTTTTTGGTTTCTTTTCTTTTTTCTCTCAAGTCTTTTTTGTTTTAGGTTTTTGGTGGCTTGAACAAGTGTGAAGCAAATGCAAAAATAGAACCTTTATATACTATTAGGTCATGGCCGAATTTGGCCTAAAAGGAAAATCGAAAATCGAAAAATTTTCATCAACATTAAGTAGTCCAATGGATTTTTGGTGAATGTTCAAGTTTACCAATGACGCAACTATAAATATTTCTTCCAACGTGCCGAGTCCACCTGGTAAAGCAATAAAAGCGTCAGCATGATTGATCATTTCAATAAGTCTTTCAGAGATACCTGAGACAATATATTATTCTCTATTTGATTTTCCTATGAGTTTTTCCTCTGTCAAAGGTTTTGGAATGATCCCCAAAACTTGACTGCCACCTTTTTGGACAGCCGTTGAAACACATCTCACCAATCCAAGATTGCCACCGCTATATACTAAGTGCATGTTTCTTTCTGCCATAACTCTACCTAATTCTTGTGCAGCCAGAGTTAGTTCCACAAAAGACACAGATATTAGTAACTCGTCATCTTGAACATTTCTCCATTTTTTTGCTATCTCTCTTATCTAGATGTGTCGAAAAGATAAATGACGAGCTGAATTTATAAATCCTGAAAAAGGGTGAGTAATAAATGCACTAGTTCCTGTAAAATAACAATTGTCAGATAAACAATAAAATAGATCGTGAATGTCAAAAAATTTAGATACTGTCGGCAAAAATAAAGGAAATCAAAACAGTAAATTAAAGAAAAGGAAATCAAAGCAATAAATTGGAAAATATATATTGGTAGTTGTGATTGTGGCTCACATCTTCTTATGGTCTTACATCCAGTAACGGCTTGAACGCCCTCTATGAGTCAGGGATAGGCTTCCCATCCAATTTTCCTATAAATTGACAAACATGGTCTTTTAAAGTCAAATTCTCGAGACTGTATTGTTGTCTTTCTTTTGAAATTGTGTATGCAAATTGTGAATTACTCGATCAACATGTCTACTAGGGTGCGTCTCAAGAGTCAGTGATATATCATCTAAAGACTCCTTACTCAAGCCATCTCTAATGAATTGAATTTTATCTTCGCAATTTTCAGACACCATTCCTAAAGAACGACAACGAGTATTACACGTCCAGCGTGTACATTTATAATAAACAACTAATTGTTTAGATTTTAGTTTCTTAGTATAGGTGTTTTTCTCTAAACCAGGCATCTAAGAAATGAAAGAGTTAGATGACTCACCTGCCAAGCGAACACTTGCTTCAATTACCCAACGAATATCACTGGGATACCATGGATAATAAGAAGCCTCATTATTTCGGTGCGTGCTTTGTAAATTTTCATCAGAGCATTTTGGGGAAGAGAAGGAAAATGATTATAGAGTTTTGCAAAAGTTTATTCCATGCCTTGATTGTAGGGTATCAGTAATTTTAGGAAACTGAAAGGACCGACTTAGTGTCACAAAGTACCGTTATCTGTTGTTCAACCGGGGTGTAAGATTCTGACAAAAAGTGAAAAGACAAAAGAATGATGTAAACTCAAGAAAAATGGAAGTAAACAAATACAAAAGAAAAGAAAAAAATACATCAATCACAGTACATTGGATTTGAAAGGAAAAAAAATTCTTGAAAATTTGAACTCTCCAAAAAAGGTTTCAGATGTTCTCCATTCACTTTAAATACATCACCATCCCTAGGTTTCTCAATGTCAATAGCTCCATATAGATAAACGTGCTTCACAATAAATGGACCATTCCATTTGGATTTTAATTTTCCAGGAAATAAATGAAGATGGGAATTATAAAGTAAAGGTTTTTGACCAAATTCAAATATATTTTGTGAAATTTGACTGTCATGAATGACCTTGGTTTTTGCTTGAAGAATTTTCGCATTCTCATATGAATGATTTATTAACTCTTCAAGTTCATTTAATTGTAGCTTACATTCATGATTGGCATTTTCAAGATTTTAATTGAATGCTTTAATATCCAATATGCTTTATGCTCAAGTTCAACAGGAAAATGACAAGGTTTTCCATAAACTAGATGATAGGGAGACATTCCCAAAGATGTTTTGAAAGCTGTTTAGTATGCCCGAGTGCATCAGTCAGTCGAAGAGATCAATCTTTAAGATTTGGATTGATTGTTTTTTCAAAATTTGTTTTGTTTCCCTATTTACTAGTTCAACTTGACCATTTTTCTGAGGGTGATAGGAGGTGGAAACTTTATATGTAACTCCCTACTTTTTCATTAAGGACTCAAAAGGCATGTTACAAAAGTGTTTACGTCCATCACTTATAGTGACCCAAAGAATTCCAAATCGACTTAAAATTATTTTCTTTTAAAAATTTATTCACAATTTTGTGATCATTATTTCGACAAGGAATCGCCTCAACCCATTTTGAGACATAATCGAGGGAAACTAAAAATATTTAAAAATTCAAATGACGGTGGAAATGGACTCATGAAATCTATTCCCCAACAATCAAAGATTTCAATGACAATGATGGGATTTAAAGGAATCATGTTTCTTTTTGAAATGGATCCCAACTTTTGATAATTCTCACAAGTTTTACAAAAGGCATGAGTATTGTTTAAAAATAATAGGCCAATAAAATTCACTGTAAGATTTTTATGTTGTGATGTATGCCCTAGAGCTACATGTAATGTAAACGGCTTTATGTGTTTTTAAATAAAATGATGCATTATTCATTTATCAAAGTGTTTGTTTAATTTTCGAATATTATAAATTATCTTGAATACCCTAGATTACTTATGTGCCTTCAGACTTAGTGTATGAGTGTCATACACAAGAGGATTTAAGTCTGAAGTTAGTAATCTTAAATATTCCATAAAGAGGAAACAAAGCAGGTAATTTGTTTGTGGTTTATCTATAGCTGCAGTCCATTCTATATTTGTATGGCGACCTTTATCCGAGATCGTTCATGTAGAGACATGAGAATGGAGGCACTTTGTATGATGTGATCATATAGGACTAGACCCAGATGGAAATGACATTCTTATAACATCCATTAAATAAAGAAAGTCATTTCGATCTACTAGATGGTCATATATGGATTGGTCTTAATCATGAGTGTACTACGAACTCCTGCATGGCAGACTATGTCCTTTGATTTACAAAGGTGAGGTTGGTGTAACAGTCCTGACCAATAGCTACATATTTTGGGGGCATGGTCTGTTGTGTAGTTGGAATGTTTTACATAGACATGGAGTTCACTCCTTCTTGCGAGAAGTATAGGAGTATCTTTCTTAAGGGTTGATTCTCTACTTGAACGATTAGAGTGCTCAAGTTTTTCTATTACGAATAGAAAGATTAAAATTCATAATGGTTATGAATAAATCGTTCATTAGAGAATCAATGATACTTAAGGTAAAAATAGTTAGAGGGGTATAACAGACATTATGACACGGCTCTAATTACGAGATACTCGTGAATGGTTAATATATATGTAGTGACTATATCGATGGACACCGATTTGGTTCGGCTTAATATATTATATGCGGTAACGAGAGTGCAACTTTGTGTTTTTAGTGGAATAACTCGGAGTTAATAATTTGAAATATTTAATTAAGATCTTAATTAATATTTCAAGTCTCGGAACCATAGGTCCATTTGGTCCCCGTGCTAGCTCGATATACTATAGTGGATTTAGTATAATTGGATAGTCCAATTATATAGTCACATATGTATAAATATTTGGATTTATGGAAAGTTAATACAATTGTTACAAAATTAATAAAAAATTATATGCTATGGCCAATTTTTGCAAGGTGTAAAATGGGAAGGGTTTTGTTTTATTTTGTAAAATTAAACCCTAATTAGAAAAAGGAAAATATTATTTTTCTTTTCTCAAGCCTCTCATTGTAACCCTAGCCTCCATCTTCTTCTTCTCCAAATCCTCTCAAGTTGTTCAGAAAACAAAAGAAGAACAAAAGATAAATAAAAATAAAATAACAAAAGTTGTTGTGTGACTTTATCTCTAAATAGTTTAGGGATTGTTTATGTGAGTTTTGCCCACACAAGTTTCTGTTGGTAACGACAAATAGTTCAGAAGAATTTGTGGTGCCAAAAAAATCTTCATCTTCATCTCTTTCTTGTGGTTCAGGGCAGTGAGCATTATTTTTGCTCATTGCCGCCCTTTTGCTTGTTGAAAAGGAACACATTTTGGTTTTGTTTTAATCCAATCTTTTTTGGTAATATTTTGTGGTGTTTTGGGGTTGTGTTGGGCCTATTTTCAAGTGAAAAAGTAAAACCAAAACACAACCACTATCCGTGCTTTTCAGGGGCTGTTTCAGCAGTGCACCGTGAGCGTATCGAGTCCAAAATAGTCCAGTTTTTGTCCAGCTGTTCGGGAACTGTTCTGAGACTGTTTTGGTGCTGGAATTTTGTCTAAAACTGAAGCACAATTTCAGTGGGTGTGGCAGTATCATTCGGTAATTAAAGGAGAAGGGTAGAAAAAAATTTTAAGTCTGATCCGGGTGCCTAAACCGTTTTCGTTGCGCAAGGAAAGCGTTTCCTACAATTGGCATCGAGAGCAAGGTTGAAAAGTGTTTTTAACCCCTATATTTTTCATTTAAAGTTACCGTTTTTAATATGTTTATATGAGTTATAAATATTGATATGTATGTTTAGATGATTAGGCACAATATAATATTCATATGATGAATAATTATTATTTTTTATATGATGAATGTATTTTGCATTGGTCGGAAATTTTTGTGACTCTTATTTTCATGTTGGTTTTGTTTTTTGGATGTAAGGCCATAAGGCCATTGTTTACAATTGTTTTATTTTAAATTTTCCAATGTAAAATTTCAATTGTTGTAATTTTGACCACCGAAGTCGCAAAAGGAGCCAACACCACCTTGGAGCGTGATTTGAAGACCAAGGGATGCCTTGGGTATTTTTGTACTAATTAGATTAGTATAGGGACAAATAAGAGCCTGGTCAATGCAAAATATTTTTTTATGTTATATGTATGTTTAATTCGAATTGTTTGAATGACATGTCATATAGCTTAAGGTGCCTACACTTGCATTTCACATGCCATAACATGTTTTAGATGCATTATCATTATAGACATGAAATATGATTTAATGTGATTTAAAATGTTTAAATTAGAATATGATATTCATGGAAAAACAATTAATTGGATTAATTGGTTTTAAGGTTTAAAATTTGAATTCTAATATATTGGGCTTAATTAGTGTATAATAAATTCCATTGGTATATAGGATGGAAACCCGGTCATAAATTCCATAGCCGAATCTGAATGGACGGTAATATGGTCTCCACTCGGGATACAATTCCACGTACCATTGGATTTTATAACGCACTAAGATTTATTAAATAGTTTAATATATATCTTGACCATTTTAGGATTCTAAAATTTTAAACCAATTAGTGTTCTAGTATTTTAAAAGTTCAAATATATTAGGCCATTAATACCACTCTAATTAAATTATTTTAATTGAGTAATACAATTAGTAGATTAAGAGTTAAAATTGGTTAGGTCACTAATAGTGTACTAGTGTTAATAAAAGCTATGATTTAGCCGCCATAAATTTATTCACACTAGTTTAATTAAAATATTAGATATTTTATAAATAGAAACCTTAAACTTAAAATATTGAGTGGGAGAGCGATATACGACATTATAACCCGCAATCTCGTTTGTTAGTCAGTAAACATGAGATTCAAAAGGCGCATCGAGACGGCTTTGATTTCGTCCCCTTATGGATGGTGTCCATTTTCGGTCAATATCAGGTTTGGATTCCGAGAGGATATGGATTCTAGATGTATCTTGTGAATTGACCTACCCTACTGCGACACTTCACTTGTTTAGTCCAAGAATCCCGAAACGACGGGTCACACTCACAAATGAACAATTAACTGTTAATAAAATTCCTTGATTGAATCAAACGGTAGTTGTTTAATATAGGAATAAGATTGTCTCGATCTATCATCCAAGTACTTGACCTACCTACGGCGGCACTTACTTGTGGGATGATAGATTTCCGTGGCATAGTAATTCTCTTAGGTTTCTATCGTTATTCATGTTCATGCATCATGTTTAATTATATGCCAAAATTGTTTGATGATTTTAATATGCGATGAATGAATGTTAAATGCTTGCTTATTTCATCTTTTAGCCATAGTTTCTCCAATTATTTCAATACTCTCTAATGACAAATTAACGGGAGAAAATTATGTTAAGTGGAAAAGTAACATGAACGTTATCATGGTCTGCGAAGACCTAAAGTTTATCTGACAGAGAAGTGTCCTCCCGAGCCAGCCAAAATGCTGGCCAAGCTTGTGCGACAACTAACAGAAATGGGTCGCATCAAATGAGAAGCCCGTTGCTACTTGCCACAGGGATGTCTTGTTGGATAATATGACCCATAGCGTCACTATTTGTACAGATCACGGTGTTGCTGTACAAATTAACTATGTGACAAGGAAATTGCACTCTCATCATTTGTGATTAGATCACCATAGATGTATAAATGAAGAGAGGTCCATATGATTAGTTCCTGGATTGAGATGATATGAGACAGTATCATCCCCGAAGGATTAATCATTAAATATCCCTAGCCGAAGTATTATCGAGACTGGACATCGATAATGCGGAATAGGCTAGTATTGCACTTGTGCGCGTTGTGAGGGCACAACGGCATAGTTCTCATATATATAAGTATTGGATACTTATGCAAGTGCAATAGGAGGTCGTGTTTCACCGATGGTACGGGAAACAGCTTCGCTTTGGATAGACCCCTCGGAATCCCATTGGTATTATGACTATGTGTCTATGGGAGGCCGAATCGAGGTAGGTGTGTATAGTCTTAACCTGAGACTTGCATCGCTAATACTTGCGATAATCGGTAAACTCTGGTCTTGGTGGTACAGGGCTTTAACCGGTTCTGGGTACACCGCTTCTGGGTTTATCAGGGAGTCGTAGTGTATTGGGTGTGATGTCGAGACGGAAGTGTCACTTCAGTCATATTGGAGTAGATGTCACGCAGGATATGGTACTAGTGCTCTTGAGTGTTGCGCAACCAATCGGGATATTGTGACCAGGTCATGTATATCCGATTATAGAGACTATGTTACCAAACATCCGACATGTGTTCGGACGGGGCAGACACTTATCCAGCCCCAGCCCTAGCACGTGATTATCCGATACTGGGCCGATATACACAATACTACGGTATTCTACGCTTGATACAGATCTATATATTCCTGTAAGAATATTTCTGGAGAATTGGGTAGGCATGGCGCTTTGCTAGAAGCCAACCTTGTCTTGTAAATCGATATAAACGTAGTACGAGGTACTTACGTGTTCGGACAGTCCGACGATCGTATTTACTGCCAACATATCCGGAGATCTCATGGGTCGCTTCCTAAAGATTCACCGATGACGTATTACTCGCACTTTGATTAATCTGGGATTAATTAGAAGAGAGAGATAGAATTAATCTGGGATTAATTCGATGAGAGAGAAAATTAATCTGGGATTAATAGCGGAGATATTTTATCTGGGATAAAATATTATTAAAGAGAGAGAACGATTAATTTGGAATTAATCGATAAAATTTATATTCGATATATTAATCGAAATTGGATTTCGACGCGGAATTAAAATTAGATTTTAATTCGGGCGAACGAATTAATTTAGAATTAATTCGTTAGCGACGTGAATAGTGAATTCGCTAGGCGTAATCACTTAATTACGACGCGACGGAAAATTCGTTAATTTGGAATTAGCGAACCCGAGCCCGAGAGTGATTGCGAGCGCATTCGCATTTCGAATTCGAGCGCGGCACGCAGTCACATCAAGCGTCAAATCGATAGTCGCGTCAATCGTCAAATTAATTGTCACTTTGAGTGATGTGACTTGACAATATGTCACTTTATTAAAGTGAATATATGTGATGTGACTTAAAGTTAAAAGTTGAATGATGAAAAGCTTATTGTTTTTAACTTTTGACTTTTGAATTTAAAAGATAAGATATATATGTTTTATTTGTTTTACTTGGTAATAAAATAAAATATATATATTGAAATCTTTTCTCTCTCTCATGCACCGTACACGTTTTTGGGCAACATTTGGGAGCCAAAACGTTTTTCTCTCTTCCCTCTCTTTTTCCCCTGCATCTCACGGCTTACTGCCGTTTTCTTCTTCATTTTTTTTTTCTGGTTTCACTGAAAAAACGAGATGCATGGAAGATGATTAGTGCTAGCACACTCTAGGAGTGATACAAGGTGATAGGGAAACGAATTTGTGAGCATGGAATCTCAAAGCTTGGAGCTTTAATGGAGTTCATGCATGGCCGATTCTTGGAGGTTCAAGGAGGAGCAAAATCGCACAGCCCATTGCAAGGAGAAGCCATTGCCGAGCTTGGAGGGAGCTTAAAAACGCACCTTGTTCTTCATCCATCAAAACCGAATTCAATGTGAGTTGATTCCGCCACCTCCTTTGATGTATTCATATGTGGTTTTTTATGCATGTTTGTGATCTTGTGGACTTGATTAAACTCCAACATTGGTATCTAGAGCCATTGATGCATGAAAACCGAAATTAGGGTTCTTGAGTAATTTGGGGCTTTTTGATTTTGGCTTGATTATGACAAATTGATTGTTCAATAATGCTTATATATGATCTAATTTGAGATATATGTAATCAATTTGACAAAAAATTGATTGGATTGATTTTCCCCAATTTGCAAATTTTGGTCAAAACTTTAATTTGGGTAAACTCGATTTAGGCATGATTTGGTTGAATTGTTTGATGCATTATGCTTGAATGAGGTTGAATTGAAGTTGTGCATGATCAATTTCAAGAAAATTGGATTAGATCAATTTTCCCCAATTCTTAGGTTGAAATTTGAAACTTGAAATTGGGCAAAATGTGTTTAAGCATGTTTTAATTGAATTGGATGTTTAAGTATGCTTAGAACATGTTTAATTGAGATTGTGTGTGATCAATTTCATGAAATTGGATTGGATTCAATTTTCCCCAAATTGGAAGCTTGGCCGAAAATTGGAAGAACCTAATGTCTTGGTAATTTTGTTTTGTTTGATCATTGGATGACTTAAAACAATTGGTTAATGTTGTTTTGAAGTTCAATTGGATTGAATTTTGATTTGGAACATTTTTCCCTTTTAAAGTGGCTTGGCCGATTTTAAAGAACATGAAATTCTTTGTGATTTTGTTGTTTTAATTCATTGGATGAATTAATTGATTTGGGAAATTATGATTGTGGACTCAATTGGATTGAAACCGAATCGAATTGAAAAACCCCTAATTGCCGAGACTTGAAAGCATGTTAATTGGGTTTGATTTTGAATTGAATTGTGTTGGACACTATTTGGTTGTTAAAGTGCATGATTAATTAGGCTAATTGATATTTTAGAAATGTTAATTGGGTAATTGATTGTGTATTACACTTAGGTTAATTAATTGTGAAATTTGGAATTTTATAAGTTAATTAATTTGGGCTTGATTTTGGAAATTGGGCTTGTTAGGTTGTAATTGGGCTTTTGGGCTTTGTTGTAACAAAGTTGGGTTTAGGCAAAATTGGTTGGATCCAATTAGGCCCAAAACCGAATCCAAAAGGTCCAATTATGACTTAATGGACCTTAATTATTTAATTGGGCCTAATGGGCCAAAATTAATTTAAAGGCTTATGGGGTAACTCCCGGATTGGATTTTGGTTGTTCGGTTTGACCCGAGTTGACCAAAAGTCCACGCCTATAGAAATTAATTAAAAGCCCATTGGACTTTAATTAAATAAAACATTAGATGTTAATCGGGCTTTGAGACCCGTTGCGATTAAATTTGGAATTTAAGTCGTAAAGGTTCGTTAATAAAAGTGTAATATTTAATTTAGAATTAAATAATGAATTAGAATTAAATACGTATTAAATTGGATTTAATTATGTTATTTAATTTAATTCGTAGAAATTGTACTTTGAGTACGTGTTTGCAAAACGAGTTTGACTCGAACAAAAATCAAATCTTTGTTTGAACATTGGATGATCACTAATATTCAAGATTAATTAATTTGATTGATTGATTGATAACATGCTTGTATGAACACATGGTTGTGATGTTTGAATAATGTATATCGGATGGATATTAGTCGGGTTGGGCGATTTTGGAAATTGTAATAATTTGATTTATTAAATTGGACCTGCGTGTCCAGCCTTATCTCCTATTTCTTTGTATTCTCTTCTCACCTATTCCCCTCCATGTAAAAGAGGTTTCTTTAGAAGTGTAGTGTAACGGGTAGAAGTAATACAAGTGCTAGCGGGAGAGAGAAAGTGAGAGATTTGATCTAGGATCAATGTAAAATATCCATCCGCATATCATTATTATTTTATTTCATACTCGCTTTATTATGTGTTTAGAATGCATGCTTAAGGGTGTATGATGATGAGACCTTAACAAAGATAATTAAATTGGTAGCCAATTTGCACGCGAAAAACCCTCGTTAAATATCATGCGTTTTTCCTTCCATTGAGTGATTCTTACTCAAGATCCGAGATTGGCAGGGGTTGTTGGCCAAAGTCAAGCCCTTGTCCATCAAAGATGTGTTTTAATCACGAGGCTTTGTTCCATATCGGTGTCGTGTCCAAGTTGTGGTTTGTTGGCCAAAGTCAAGACCACTTCTTGTCCATTGACATTGATTACGAAGCTTCCATGTCAATGGGTCCGCGCTTGACTGGATCATTAGGTTTGTTGTGCCAAAGCCAAGGCCTAGTTGATTCAGAGGAAAAGGTTAGGGTATACATTCGATGTATAGGCATATATAAGATATATGTTTGGGACTTGGAAGTCCACCTACTGGATCTAGGAGTTGGATGAGATCCAATTGATCTTCGAGATCTACCTAGTTAATTATCATACAATTTGTTGGCCAAAGTCAAGATTGTGTGATATTTAACGGGATCCTAGCCCACTAGGAAACACGGTTTCCCGAGTACTCGACAGAGGGTTAGAGGCTCGACGAAAAATAGTGGGAGGCAAGAATTGAATTTGCAATACTCGTTCAATTACTCGCCATATGCGCTCATTTAAATTATTTCGTCATTAGATTAAATGTTAGTTAGACTAATATTTAAATTGTTGTTTTAATAAACAGTTGGACTGTATTATACTTGATTATATATAATTGGATTATATTAATCAATATATTTGAATTAATTAATTTCAGTTTACAGTTGATTTTATAATTGGATTATAGTAATCAATGTAATTGAGGTTAATTAATTTGGATTATATTTGATTATATAGTTGGACTATTATAATCATTATAATATATAAAGTACCACTAATCGTTGATTAAATAGTTGGACTATTGTAATCAAGATAAAATTGAAAAGTTGGATATTTAAAATATAATCTAGGATTAAAATATTTTAAATGATTTAATTTTCAAATTGGGAATAAATAATAAGTTACTTTATTTGATAAAATAACTCATTATACTTAAGCCCAAAATTAAGCAAGATAAGTAGAGCATAAAATCTTTGGAAGATTTTTGTGATGATGACTTAATGCTTAATTTAATATACTTGTCATAAATCTAATTTTTGGATTTAAGAAGTATTAAAATTGCAATTTATAATTCTTGGAGAATTAATTGACTATTCATGTAAAGTCAAAGTTTGCAATTGGGCATGTAGCACGAGGTGCACATTCCTTTCAATATTCTAAAAACCCAAGGCTTGGCCTAAGGTTCCTAAAATATTAAAAGGATAATTGACATATCCCAAAGTGACTACCATTTGGATATGGAAGACACGAAGGAATTAAAGAAAGGGCGAGGCTCTAACTTTAAAAATGTTTGTCTAAGTTATGTTCACAGCTAGTATTGAAATTAGATTTTAAATACTTAGTGTGGTACATAAAAATATGTATTCAGAATCTGCTTTGAGCAGGATACTGACTTCAAGCTGAGATTGCTCTGCGAATCGGAAACGGGACGAAAGTCGCTGTTTCGACCGTAGATACCTAAGTTTAGGAACTACCCTTCGGGTATGTACTTGAATTAGGAACTGTTATAATGTAACTAGTTTGACTAGAGACATTATCTCTTTATCAGTGTTTAATCCGTTGCGGATAAAACCTTTATATTATAGAACACTGAGTGTTTTATTATATAAAGATGATACTGAGATAAATATATTAGATATAAATAACAGAATTTATATTTTGAATATAAATAAAAATCTCAAACATATAAATTGACAAATAAATAGCTCAAATTGATTTGATCAATAGAGACTTATTTGTGGCATTGTTGTCTAGGACACAATTTAATTAGACTCGTATATCCACACTTTTGAAGAGTGGATACTAGGACTGATTTGACTATTCAAATAAGGTCTGCGAATCTAGTTTATTAGGTAAAATACCTAAAATACTATTTGCTTGGTAATAGTGTTAGTGCCACCGATCTGTTAGCCCTATTCATGGTGAAGTAAGTGGGCCCATATCTAGCTAGGCTAGATGTGAACATGAATATTTCGTGACCTTAACGGATGTGGCATCACGTTATGGTTATGTGTTTCTTTTGAAGAACACAAATCAGAAACTTTAAAGTTTCGACACGAAATACATAAACAGATCGGCTATAGTATTATTCCGCCACGGTAAGACCGTAATGGAAAATACTTAAGCAGTAAGTTTCGAACATACATGAAAGAGTACGGTATTCTTTCATATGAGGACTCCTCCCGAGACACGTCAGTTAGACGATGTGTCCGAACAGGATTAACCGAATTTTGTTAGACATAATAAGATTAATCACGAGTCGCTTTGAGCTACCATTTCCTTCCATAAGATATGTACTAACAGTGCAAAACTTATTAGAATAAGGTTCCATATAAATCTGTTTGACAGATATCGTATAGGATATGAACAGGAAAGAAACGAGGTTTCTCATTCCTGACAATTGGGTATGCTAGGCATAACGTTTGGATGATACCAAACTAAGGACCCAAATTGGATAAGTGCCAATATAGGTTATCCTATGGGAAACCATAAGTATAGTACTTATACATCTCACTAGAGAACAATTAGATTGTTGCTCTCCATGCGGTTTTCCTAAGAGGAATACCGATATGCAGTGGTAAGTGGGAGGATAGTATAACTCGATGAAAATCGGAGTAATACTATTCTAGGCACTGAATCTTAATGGAACATATATAGTTCATCAAGGATGAAACTATACCATTAATCTTCGAATACACAAGAACAAAGGAAGTGATACGAGGTATCGACTCCCTATTATGACAAAGTGTCATGAGTCCGACTGGACTCCATGTATATCAATATGTTTGGATAGAAGCAAGCATAAGGTTCTTGGAACTGACGTTTTGACTCAAAACGAAATAATTCTTGTGTATATAAGGAGGTTAGTGGGAGAGGGCACTGACAATGAAATTCCCATAAACAACTCGGTGAAAGCTTGGCTTTCATAAGAAATTCTCCGTAGAATTCTGGGAGTAACAACCTTTATTCAAGGAATAAAGATCTACTGGACTAGATTTGGAGTTGGTAACACTCTCTGAGAAATTGTACATTTAAAATGTACTTGTATTGGTGTCTCATACGCTTTGAGCATATGGAGTCACAATCGGGTCAATCCAAGTGATAGTCACTGGATTGAAGATTAAGAACATCTGTTAGTATCTTAGAGAACTAAAGATGTTGTCTTAAACTATGGAGATGGAGAACTTGAAGTGACTGGGATCACTGCTGCAAGTTTCCAAACCGGTAAATACTGCGGTACTATAAAGTTTGAACACAGGGACAGTGAGCTGGAAATCTTCCGAGCAAGATAACTGTTGCCGAATTAACAATAATTGCGGATTATTGCTGCAGCTGAGGCAGCAATAGAAGCCATTTGGATCGATAATAAATCTAATTAGATTAGATATAGTTCTGTTAGCAGCTGAGCTAGGCGTCAGCACAGGCTAAAGAATTAAAGGTCTCATCGACGATCCAGATATATACTTCTATATCATCTGATTCGTTCGGATCATACATCGTGGCGATGTGATGATCGTGTAAATCGCGTCAGACGATAATTAAGCAAATCCGCTGACGAAAACCTTTCCTCAGCAATTTGAGCGAATTGTACATAGTTCGAGTGTTAGACACTCGAGTGACTGGCTATGTGCCAAGTGGGAGATTGTTGGATAATATGACCCATAGCGTCACTATTTGTACAGATCACGGTGTTGCTGTACAAATTAACTATGTGACAAGGAAATTGCACTCTCATCATTTGTGATTAGATCACCATAGATGTATAAATGAAGAGAGGTCCATATGATTAGTTCCTGGATTGAGATGATATGAGACAGTATCAATCCCCGAAGGATTAATCATTAAATATCCCTAGCCGAAGTATTATCGAGACTGGACATCGATAATGCGGAATAGGCTAGTATTGCACTTGTGCGCGTTGTGAGGGCACAACGGCATAGTTCTCATATATATAAGTATTGGATACTTATGCAAGTGCAATAGGTCGTGGTTTCACACCGATGGTACGGGAAACAGCTTCGCTCTGGATAGACCCCTCGGAATCCCATTGGTATTATGACTATGTGTCTATGGGAGGCCGAATCGAGGTAGGTGTGTATAGTCTTAACCTGAGACTTGCATCGCTAATACTTGCGATAATCGGTAAACTCTGGTCTTGGTGGTACAGGGCTTTAACCGGTTCTGGTACACCGCTTCTGGGTTTATCAGGGAGTCGTAGTGTATTGGGTGTGATGTCGAGACGGAAGTGTCACTTCAGTCATATTGGAGTAGATGTCACGCAGGATATGGTACTAGTGCTCTTGAGTGTTGCGCAACCAATCGGGATATTGTGACCAGGTCATGTATATCCGATTATAGAGACTATGTTACCAAACATCCGACATGTGTTTCGGACGGGGCAGACACTTATCCAGCCCCAGCCCTAGCACGTGATTATCCGATACTGGGCCGATATACACAATACTACGGTATTCTACGCTTGATACAGATCTATATATTCCTGTAAGAATATTTCTGGAGAATTGGGTAGGCATGGCGCTTTGCTAGAAGCCAACCTTGTCTTGTAAATCGATATAAACGTAGTACGAGGTACTTACGTGTTCGGACAGTCCGACGATCGTATTTACTGCCAACATATCCGGAGATCTCATGGGTCGCTTCCTAAAGATTCACCGATGACGTATTACTCGCACTTTGATTAATCTGGGATTAATTAGAAGAGAGAGATAGAATTAATCTGGGATTAATTCGATGAGAGAGAAAATTAATCTGGGATTAATAGCGGAGATATTTTATCTGGGATAAAATATTAATTAAAGAGAGAGAACGATTAATTTGGAATTAATCGATAAAATTAATATATTCGATATATTAATCGAAATTGGATTTCGACGCGGAATTAAAATTAGATTTTAATTCGGGCGAACGAATTAATTTAGAATTAATTCGTTAGCGACGTGAATAGTGAATTCGCTAGGCGTAATCACTTAATTACGACGCGACGGAAAATTCGTTAATTTGGAATTAGCGAACCCGAGCCCGAGAGTGATTGCGAGCGCATTCGCATTTCGAATTCGAGCGCGGCACGCGAGTCACATCAAGCGTCAAATCGATAGTCGCGTCAATCGTCAAATTAATTGTCACTTTGAGTGATGTAACTTGACAATGTCACTTTATTAAAGTGAATAGATGTGATGTGACTTAAAGTTAAAAGTTGAAATGATGAAAAAAGGTATGTATTTTGACTTTTGACTTTTGAATTTAAAAGATAGAGATATATTTTTTATTTGTTTACTGGTAAATAAAATAAAAAATATATATATTAGAAATCTTTTCTCTCTCTCATGCACCGTACACGGTTTTGGGCAACATTTGGGAGCCAAAACGTTTTTCTCTCTTCCCTCTCTTTTTCCCTCTGCATCTCACGGCTTCACTGCCGTTTTCTTCTTCATTTTTTTTTTCTGGTTTCACTGAAAAAACGAGATGCATGGAAGATGATTAGTGCTAGCACACTCTAGGAGTGATACAAAGGTGATAGGGAAACGAATTTGTGAGCATGGAATCTCAAAGCTTGGAGCTTTAATGGAGTTCATGCATGGCCGATTCTTGGAGGTTCAAGGAGGGGCAAAATCGCACAGCCCATTGCAAGGAGAAGCCATTGCCGAGCTTGGAGGGAGCTTAAAAACGCACCTTGTTCTTCATCCATCAAAACCGAATTCAATGTGAGTTGATTCCGCCACCTCCTTTGATGTATTCATATGTGGTTTTTTATGCATGTTTGTGATCTTGTGGACTTGATTAAACTCCAACATGTCTGAGGTTCTTGCTGCAAAGCATTAATCTATGGCTTCAGTATCTCAGATGATGGAGTCATTGCAGGGCATGTTTGGGCGGCCTTCGGAGCGTCAATGTCATGAGGCCATGGTCTCAGCGATGACTACTATGATGAAGGATGTGACATCAGTCCGAGAGCACGTCTTGAGGATGATGACCTATCTCAACACTGCAGAAACCCATGGAGCTCGTATTGACGAGCATAGGTAGGTGACCATGATTATCCCAGCTCACAGCAACTGGAAGACCACAGCAAAATGGTGTTTCAGAGAGGAGAAATTGGACACTACTAGACATGATGAGATCTATATTTAGTTATAGCTCACCACCTAGTTCGCTATGGGGATATGCACTACAAACTGAAATACATACCCTTAATGTAGTTCTATCTAAGGTTATTCCTAAGACTCCCTTAGAGTTATGGAATGGTCGTAAAGCTAGTTTGTGATAAATCCGCATATGGGGGTGTCTATCACATACACTGAAGAATAAGACTACAAAGTTGGAACCACGTTCTCAGGTGTGCCTATTTTTAGGCTATCCTAAGGAGACTATGGTGGATTCTTCTATAGTCCTGAAGATAAAAAAATGTTTGTATCAACAAATGCTATGTTTTTAAAGGAGGACTATATGAGGGAGTTCAAACATCGAAGTAAAATGATACTCGAAGAGTTAATTACTGGTTCGACCAGCACACCATCATCAACGACAGTTCATAAATATATATCACCTTCAAAATCTGAGCGTCAGATGTAAGTTCCTTAGAATGATCTACCACCTAGACACATTGGGAGGGTTGTACGACAACCTGATCGCTACCTTGTTATTAGAGAGGCACAAGTTGTCGCATCTAGCGATGGTGTAGATGATCCATTGACCTATCGTAGTGCAATTGATGATTCTAATAAACAGGAATGACTCAAAGAAATGAACCTAGAGATGGAGTCTATGTACTCCAACTCAGTCTGGGAACTTGTAGACAACCCTAATGGGGTGAAACCCATAGGTTGTAAGTGGATCTACAAGAGGAAGAATGGAGCAGATGGGAAGGTACAAACCTTCAATTTGAGCCTTTTTTTGTCATGTTATATGTTTGAGATTCATTTATATTCAAAATATAAAGACCATTATTAACATCTGGTTTACCTATCAAAATATCATCTTTATATACAAAACACCCAGTGTTTCTGAATACAAAGGTATACCCACATCGGGTTAAACTAGTTACAGAGATGATGTTTCTTGTCAAGCTAGGTACAAAATAACAGTCACCTAATGTAATTACATGCCCCGAGGGCAGATTCAAAACATAGGTGCAAACGGCCAAAACAACGACTCTTGTCCCGTTTCCAACTCGTAGGTCGATCTCAACAGAAGTCAGTCTCCTGCTAATCTGTAGATCCTACACATCAGTACATATGTGAGTACCACATCCAGAATCAAAAATCCAATTTTTAAAACTAGTAGTGGACAAGTTTATTTCAATAACAAAGATATCTGAGGCCGGAGCCTTGTCCACCCTCACTTCCTTCAAGTCTACCTTGTACTCACGGCAGTCACGCTTCCATTGACCCCATTTACTGCAGTGTAGGCAGACGTGTTGGGATTTATCATTTGTCTTCCCAAAAGACTTTAACGATTTAGCCTTGCGCTTTTTCTTCTTTTTCATCACACCCCTAGAAGCCTTCGGCCAAGCCTTGGCCTTCTGGGATGTCGAAGTAAGATGTGCCTCGCGCTTCCTGCCCTTCAGAAGCTCTGGCCATGCCTCATTGACCATCGCCATCAACTCTCCAAGAGTCTTCTCTTGGTTCATCATATTGTAGTTCATGATGAATCCGCCCCAACAATCGGGCAGAGACTGTAAGATAAAATCTATGGAAGTCTTGGCCTCGAAGGTAATGCCTAGCTAACCTAGCTTTCGATTTCAGTAATCCTCCAATCATTTGTTCTGACAATGAAATTGAGGAGTCGTTGCAGCAAGCATGACAGACTGAGTAGTAAAGTTATCATCTCGATGAGTGTTCCAAAGCTCATGATCTACTGCCCGCTCATGTCCGGGCTCAGGCCCGAGAGGTCTCTCTATAACATAGAGTAACTTCTCAGATCCCAGGACTATCTTGAGATTCATTTCCCACTCTGGAAAATTGGAGCCGTTAAAGACATTCTCGCCCATGATTATGTCCATAACGCTAATATTTCCAGCCATCTTGATTGCTATAGTCCAACTATCCAATCAAAGATTTCGGGTACACTTAAAATGTAATGGTTACTATAGTCCAACTATATAACCAACTACAAGTGGAGTAGTGTCTTGTACAGTCTAACTATTCAAAGAAGCAATTAAAGATATTAGTCTAACTAATATATATATAACGTGATATAATAATAAAAGAGCGTGTATTAGCAAGTATTAAACGAAATGGAAAATTTAATACTAGCCTCCCATTATTTTTCGGCGAGCCTCTAACCCTATGTTGAGTACTCGGGAAACCTAGTTTCCTAGTGGGCTAGGATCCCGTTAAATAACACACAACCTTGACTTTGGCCAACAAGCTGTATGAAACTTAACTTGGTAGATCTCTAAGATCAATTAGATCTCATCCAATTCCTAGATCCGATAGGTGGACCTCCAAGTCCAAAATATATATCCAATATATTTCCTAACATTTTCCTCTGAATCAATTAAACCTTGGCTTTGGCTCAACAAGCTTAATGATTCCAGTTAAACGCGACCCGTTGACAGTGGGAAAGCTTCGTAATCCATGTCGATGTACAGAAGTGACATTGACTTTGGCCAACAAGTCATAACTGCACAAGACATGCGATACATAACAAAGCTTTCACGGTTCAAACACATCCTCGATGGACAATGATCTTGAATTTGTCCAACAAATCAAAGTCAATGTTGGATCTTGAGAAAGAACCACGCAATGGAAGGAAAACGCTTAATATAAAGTGATGGTGTTTTTCGTAAATTGGCGACCAATTTATTATCTGTGATTAGGTCTCATCATTCACCCTTAAACATGCATTTTAAAAGTATAATAAGGCGCAATAAAATTTCATAATGATATGCGGATGGATATATAATATAATTTGTTCCTAGAACAAATCTCTCTCTTTCCTCTCTCCCGCTAGCACTTTACATTCTTCTACCTAATTACATAACACTATAAGAAACCTCATTTACATTGAGGGGAATTGGTGAGAAGAGAAATACAAAGAGATTATGAGGTGATAGGCTGGACACGCAGGTCCAATTTAAAAAAATGCCATATTTACAACAATTTCCAAAATTGACCCCACCCAACTAATATCCATCTGATATATATTATTCATACAAATACATCCAAGTATTCACACAAAGCATGTTGTCAGTCAATCTAATCCAATTAATTAATCTTCAATTAATGACCATCCAATGTTCATACAACGATTTGATTTGCGCGAGTCCAACTCATTTAAGAATAAATACTCAAAGTAAGTATTCTTGAATTATATCGAACTGCAATTTTAAATCCAATTTAAATTGTATCCAATACTAATTCATGTTTAATTCCAAATTAAACAATTACACTTATTTTAGTGCATTTTAGACTTGGATTCCAAATCCAATCCAAATGGATCTCAAAGGCCCAATTAGCATCCAATGCTATTCAATTATGTCCAATGAGCTTTCAATTAATTCTTTAGGCATGCACTTTGGCCATTATGGATCAAACCCAAAATGCAAAGGCCCATTTAGGAATCACCCTATGATAAAGATCAATTTTGGCCCATTAGGCCCAATTAAATTATTAAAGGCCCAAAGTCATATTTTGGACTTTATGGAAATGGTTTTAGGCCCAATTGGATCCAACCAATTGTCCAAAACCAAACTTGTCCCAACCAAGCCCATTAGCCCAAATACAACAAATTAGATTAATACATTATTCTAAATATCATATTAATCCAATTAAGTGTAATTAACATAATTAATTAATTAATCTAATATTTCCAAAAAATTAATCAATCTAATTAATAATGCTTAGTATTCCAATTCATGTCCAACACAAATTGAAGCAAAATCAATTCTTCCAACATGCTTCAACTCACGGAAATAGCAAGAAACAACATTCAATTTTGATTTTAATCCAATTAAATCAACAATTAACATTCCTTTCATGCCAATAACACATCCAATTGTCTAATTTTTAAAAAAATCACCATGAGTATTCTAGGGTAAAGTTTCGACCATGCTTAAGGAATTGGGGAAAATTTGATCTAATCAATTTTTTACAAATCCAATAATGTATAACTCTAAGTCATCATCATCTAAGCACAACCAAACAATCAATTTAGAAATTTATAAGCTCTAAGCAAAATCCCCAAATTAAAGTGTATAAACCCTTGAATTCAAATTAAGTTTAGATGTCTCTGATACCATTGTTAGTGTCTCTAAGACATGCCAAGGATCTCTAAACAATGATTCTAGTGTGAATAAATCAAGATAAGTTGCGAAATACTTACATTGATCAGTTGGAAAATTAAAAAGTTCCTTTGGAAGTAGAAGCTCCAAGCTTTTGTGTTGAGTTCTAAACCATTGGGTGAGTTTCCTTATCACCTTCAATTGACTCCCAAAGTGCTAGCTTTAACAAATTTTGAAGAAAAATTTGCCCTCCAAGGTATTAGAGAAATCGGCAATGGGAGAGGAAATACAGAAGATGAATAGTTGATTTGTTTTTCCAAAAAACAAGTTAATGTGTTATGTTTTCCGAAAACAAAACTTAGTGTGTTGGAAAGAAAAATGCATTAAATGCATCCAACTACTCTCATCATCTAATGACTAGTTGATGTAAGTCAAGTGGGTCCCACCACTTTAAATTTCAAATTTAAGTTGGCTTACACAACACACAACTAAGCTTTTGGCTCGGGTTCATTTAATCCGATTAAACGAATTTCCCGTCGCTAAATAATTAAATACAATTTAATTAAATAATTATGCCTAGCAAAATTATTGCGATAATCGATTACGAATTAATTCCAATATTAATTTGTTCGCTCGAATTAAAATCCAATTTTAATCTCGTATTGAAATCCAATTTCAATTAATATATCCGATATATTATTTTAGTCCAAATAAATAAATTAAATAGAAAAAATCCAATTTAACTATTAAATTAATTTTACCGATTAATTCCATATTAATTGCATTCTCTCTTCTAGATGAATTTAACCCCAGATTAATTCTTGCCGCAATTAGTCCCAAATTAATTTTTCTCTTTCTTAATTAATCTTAGATTAATTATGTTCGAGTCAAATATCATTGGTGAATCTTTGGGAAGCGACCCAAGAGATTCCTGGTTATGTTGACTGTAAATATGGTCATCGGACTATCTAAACACGTGCGTACCCCATACCACGTTCTCACCGATTTACAAGACATGGTTGGCTTCTAGCAAAGCACTGTGCCTACCCAATTCTCCATAAATTCAACGAGGAATATATAATTTGTATCATGTGTAGTATACTAAGTATTGCGTAATACGATCCAGTATCAGATGTCACATGCTAGGCCTATGGCTGGCTCTGTGTCTGCCCCGTACAAAGCATATATCGGATCATGTGTAACTAGTCTCTGTAATCGGATAATCATGACCTAGTCATACTATCCTGATATTTGCAGCATTTAAGAGTACTAGTACCGTATCCTGTGTGACCATTATCTCCATATGACTGAAGTGATTCTCCCATCTTGACATCACACCCAATACACTACGATTCTCAATAAACCCAATATAGGTGTACACATAACCTGTTAAGGCTCCAAACGACCAATACCAAAGCAAACTGATTGTCGCAAGTAATAGCGATGCAAGTCTCAGGTTAAAGATCACATACACCTACCGTGATTCGGATTCCCATAGACACATAGTCATAATACCAATGGGACTCCGAGGGGTCTATCCTGAGCGAAGCTGTTCCCGGTATAATGGATAACAGAACCTCTTATCACACTTGCATCAGTATCCAATACTTAAATATATGAGAACTATGCCGTCAAACTTCCATAACGCGCACAAGTGTAATACTAGTCTATTCCTCATTATCGATGTCCAGTCTCAATAATACTACGACTAGGGATATTTAATAATCAAACCGTTCGTGGATTAATACTGTCTCATATCTTATTAATCCGGTTTAACCATATGGACTTTTATCATTAATATATCTAAGTAATCCAATTACAAAATGATAAAATAGCAATTTCCTTGGTCACATAGTTAATTTGTACAAAAAAACACCATGTCTTTTACAAAAATGATGCTATGGGTCATAATTGTCCAACACATACGCCAACTGGATAGGATGTGGGTTTTTGCTTAGTTTGTTTTTTACGCAAATAAGGCCTCCGAGACTTCTCTATATAAACCCAAGCTCATCCAAAACCCTAGGAAGAGAGAAAGTGAGAAGAAAAAGAGAGAATAAACACACAACAAAGAGCCATGAACATAAATTTGAGATTGAAGAACGAAGAAACTTCATACCAGACAAGATGCTGCTGCAATCTCTTCAGGCCATGTCTCTTTCTTCCATGGAGAGCTAATCTCCTAGGCAAAGCTAATAATGAACTCTTGTATTTGAATTCTTATATTTATGTTCTTGATTCCTAAATACTCTTAAACGTCGAATACAATTGATGTTTATTATTCTTTATTATTCTATGATTTATGAATCCAAAAACTGTGTTTATTCAACTTGCATATAGATTCAATCATGCTTTTTCTATGTGTGATTGGGGAACCCAATTGTGACTGGTAAAGTTGTTTTATGAGTTGGTCTTCTGCTGCAGTATTACCTGAGGGTATATTGTCGACGTTAGATAGGTCATAACGATAAATTTGTATGCTGTTAACATAGAGAAAATAAATCATTGGTTATATTGGAATTTAATATGTTTAGAATTGAATATCTTCCGATTGTTGGTTTGGGATGTGAAACCTTCAATTGAGTAATAACATGAATCAATAACTGAATATAGGGATTTGATACAATAGAGATTCCCGACACTTTGCTGCTTTTCTCTGATGATATTCTTAAATTATTTTCCATATTTTTTATCTTATATTATCAATTCAACCTATCTATTTAATTAAGTTGCTGCTAACGTTTTGTTTAAGTAAATCAGTTCTTGTAACCATCTCTTTGAGGAATCGACACCCCAACTATATTGCAATACCCGCAAGTAATTTTTGGGCTTAATCAAATTTTGGCACCGTTGCCGGGGAGACAGCTTACAATCTAAAGAAGTAGGTTTGCTTAGTCAAACACAAAGTGTTAACTTCGTTCTTTCTTTAACTTTTTGTTATTTTTATTTATTTACTTATTTTATTTCACTTTTAGTTTTAGTTAGATTTTAAATTTTAGGTTATTTTTTATTTATTTATTTATTTATTTTTGTTGTTTCTTGTTTTACTTGAGTTTAATTGCATGCCTAAACGTATAGATCGGTTTGGTAGATTTGTTAGGATTGAAGAGGAAGATTCAGATTCTGATAACATATTTGAAAATCTTTTTTCCACACCATCTGAGTCTAGCGCACATACTATGAGCGAGTACGAGAGACCACTCGTGAGTACTCTTACAGAGTACCTACATCCCACTCGCACAGCTACACCATCGTGCATCATGTTTCCTCCTAATGCACCACACATAGATTTTAAACCTTAGATGATACAATATCTCCCAACCTCACATGGCTTGGAGAACGAGAATCCTTATGTGCACATTAGGGAGTTTAAAAAGGTTGTAGCGACTTTCCATGACCGGATTAGGACCACTGATACAATTACACTTAAGTTATTCTTATTTCCCCTTTAAGGATATAGCTAAGAGCTGGTTGTACTCTTTGATACCTTAGTCAATAGGATCATGAGGCGAGATATCACATACATTCTTTAATAAATACTTCCCACACCATAAGACGAATGCCTTGAAAAGACAAATATCTATCTTCTCCCAAAAAGACAGTGAAACCCTTTTATCAAACATGGGAGAGGTATAAGAAGATTTTAGGGAGTTGTCCTCACCATGGATAGGAGAGTTAGCACTTAGTGAGCTATTTTTATGATAGTTTAACCCCTAGAGAGCGCCAATTCGTGGAGACAATGTGCAATGGTGAGTTCATCCAAAAAGACCCTGATGAGGCATTCGAGTACTTAGATGACCTAGCTGAGAAATCTCACACTTTGACTAGACCTAATGCCCTGGATAACACTGATAGTACACACCCTTATTCTTCTAGTAGAGGCATACACCATTTTAGGGAAGATGATAGTCTTAAGGCTCAAGTTAAGTTATTAACTAGATAGATAAGAGCCTTAAAAGCTAGAGATAGCAAGACTTTGCATGCAGTCGCCCATTTAGAACATCAAGAGGTATGTTTTGTGTGCAAAGAGACTGACCACCTAGCCCAAGAGTGTCGTGTATAATGTGAGATAAGAGGAACATATAAGGAACAATGCAATACCTTAAGGATGTACAAGAAGCCTTATACACTATATTCAGATACCTATAATCCTAGTTGGCGGAACCATCCCAATCATAGTTGGAAACATGAGTCTTATCAGCCTACCCAGACACCACAAACTAGAGGTTATAGTGCTCCCCAATATCCCAGACCTGCCATTCCTAGGAATTCTTTAGAGGATACTATGCAAGCATTTGTGGAGGCCCAAAAAACATTTGTAGAGGCCTAAAGCCAAACCACTCAAAGTTTTGAGTCATTGATAGCTAAGGTAATTGAAGATAATAAGGAGATAAAAAGTCAAGTCTCTAAGTTGACTAATGTCTTGAGTGTGCACGAATAAGGAAAATTCCCAATCTCAGACTCAACCTAATCCACAAGGGCAACACATGCCATACACTGATCATAAGGCAGTCAATATAAAAGGTGTTAATGCTATATTCACTAGGAGTGGTAAGGAGGTAGGCTTGCTGAACTGTTCCAACACTGTAGGTCCCCCAAAGATAGTGGTACAGATACCTCTTAGGAAGAACAAGAGACATTTTTCCCAGTTAGAGTACCTTTCCCTCAAGTACTTAGGCCACAATGAGAGCTGCAGATCCAAATGCTGAGATCGTAGAACATCTCAAGCTAGTAAATATCAATATTCCGTTGTTACATGTGATAAAATAAGTTCCTACATATGAGAAGGTTTTGAACGATCTATACACTATAAAGAGAAAACACCATGTGAAGAAAACTGTATTCTTGACAGAGTAGGCTAGTGCAGTAATTGAACAGAGGGCTTCACCAAAATATAAAGATCCAGGGTGTCCTACCATTACTTGTCACATTGGCATGCATGAGTTCGGTCAAGCTTTATTTGATTTAGGTGCTAGTGTTAAACATATGCCATATTCTATTTATATACAGTTAGGGCTTGGTGAGATTAAACCTACATCTATAGTTTTACAGTTAGTTGATCGATCTATCAGAGCACCGCGGGGAGTAGTTGAGGATGTTTTAGTTGAAATCGATAAATTTAATTACCCCGTTGATTTTCTGATCTTAGATACTCAGTCTGTGGTTAACACTAAGTCAAAAATTCCACTAATCTTAGGTAGACCTTTTCTTGCTACAGCTAATGCCGTTATTAACTGCAGGAATGGTCTCATGAAGCTATCATTTGGGAATATGACACTGGAAATAAATATTTTTCATGTTGAAAAACAACCACAATGTGATGATGAGTGCCATATATAAACATGCTAGAAACACTATTGCCAGACAAGAACGCCTCTACAACCTTAATCACACCTTCACGAGCTGAAATTAATCCCAAAGAACAGCAAAATGAGGAAATGAGGAGTTTAGTGCTCATTTGAAGATGATCTCTGGGAAGTTAAAAATGAGATTGAACTAACTTTTACATATGTTCAGCCTCAAATTTCAACCACTAGACCATGGGGGATCAATCGATGAAATGCTACAACCAGCCAGAACTTTTGTTTCATGCCTTCATTAGTTGCTACATGGGAATCCACCATGACAACATTAAGTGGTTACGTCTGGCTGAAGTCGTTAAACTTAGCGCTAGCGGGGAGGCAACCCTTGCATCTACATTTATTTATTTTATTCATTTATTTATTTATTTATTTATTTACTGTATTTTTTATTTTATTGTTTGTTAATTGCATGTTTATTGTTTGCATAAGTAATTATGCAGATGTTCAGTGGCAACTTACACCAGCCACACAACCCAAATCTTACCAGTAGGAACCTGATCAACTTCGCGCCTGTTGGTTAGTTTGTTCTTTATTCATTTTTCTTTATATTTATTCTTACATTGAGGAAAATGCAATTTTTAAGTTTGGGGGTGTATGCATGCGCATGATAATACTTGTTATATAAAATACCTATTATAAAAAAAAATATTTTGTTCAATGATGATATTGTTTTCTTTAGGATTGAAATCTTAGAAACCATAAGTTCTTTAATGTACTTTTACTTGATGCCTTGAGTAGTTGATCTAGATTAGATTCGTAAGAACTTAACTATAGGTTTTTTTATAGTAAAAACCTAGGTAGTTGGCAAGTGGATTAGTTGAAGAAATTGCATGTCGATGAATGACTGTTGGCTTAGATATCTATCATGATTTTCTAGTATTATGATGTATGGAAATGTTAAAAATTAAAAAGAAAAAAAGAAAGTCTCGAAAGAAAAAAATTCAATCACCTATAATTGATAAGCGTGAGCTACCCATGGGCGACTGTTAGGACCACCATGAGGAGAAATGCTACCTTAAAGGGTAGGTGTGTTGAAAAAAAAAAAGAAAAAAAAAAAAAAAAAAAAGAAAAAAAAAAAAAAGAAAAAAAAAGACAAGAAAAGAAAAAAAAACATACCATACTGAGCATAGAAAGGCAATTACAGAGCGCATTTGAGATGTCTAGGTTGATTTAACCCATCAGATCCTAATTTTTAAACAAAATCATTGAGTTGGATTACTTAGGAATCAAGCTGTGAATGAACCTTTACACACACACATTGTGAGTCTGGGCTAGATGATTTATTCAAGGACTTGGATTTGAGTTACATTGAGTACTTTGAAAGTTCTATGGTTTCCTTGCTAGGCATTCTTTGAGGACAATAATATGTGTAACTATTGGGACTATTTCTTTGTTATTTTTGCATAATTGTTGTGTTTTGAATGACGTTTTTGGGTGTCGTCGTTGTAAGCCCTCACGAGGACTATAACTATTCCACTAGGGCCACCTAGGGGTTTTAAAGGCTTGTTGTATATGCTAAATACAATCGTGATCCCTAATGAAAGTGGCTTAGACAGTTTTTATTTAATTATTCAGTTTAGTTCTTATTTTATTTTTTCGCTTGAATTACTATGGACTAGCAATAAACTGGTTGAGGGTTGTGATAAGTGCATAAAAGTGTACTTTGAACATCACTAATTCGACTTGATTATCATGTATTTAATTTTAATATAGTTTATTTTATATTTATTATTAGGAAACAATGGAACATGAGGATTGGATCAATTACACATGTTTCGGGACCTTGGGGACGCATCAAAAATAAGCGGGACGAGCAGAAAAAAATGAATCATTATCCTACAAAGCCGACCACGTGTCGTGACGCGCAAAGGCCATGCGTTGCGACACGGAAGTGTTTTCCAGGGTTTTTCTTAGTTCATTTTTACGCAAATAAGGCCTCTGAGACTTCTATTTATAAACCAAAGCTCGTCCAGAACCCTAGTGTATGCATTGTATTTTTGTATATAGTCCTGATGATGAGTCTCACATGGAGACACTACCTCTTTAAGTTGTGGGAGTCGCGGCGGGAAACGGACGTCGGAAGGGAAAAGTCAGAAATTGACACCTTGTTGGATTTAATTCGCTTGCCTAGCTTTGGGTTTGCTCGATGAACCTCTGTTTTAACTGTTAGCCTTGGCCTAAAATCCCCCACAAGCCACACACCAAGCCCACTAAAAACACCAAAGTCACGCCCAAACCACCAAACTCACGCCCAAACACATTCAAATAAAAATTAACACATAACATATGCTAAAATCAAAACAAATCATCTTCCCAAATTAAAGAAATCAAATCAAATCAAACCAAATCACATCCCTAATTAAATAGATTTTTCCTTATAGCACACTAATTATAAAGACTCCTCATAATTGCACAATATTCCTACGCTTCCATGCAAGGATAACCCCCAACCCTTGCTATAAAAAGAAGCACAATCCTACCTCTTCAATCCCTAGCTCATTCACGCCCCTCCTCTCTTTCCCTTGAGGTCATTCTCACGACAAACAGAACCCAAAAAACCCTAACCTCTAGGCCACTCTCTCCTAATCCTTCGCAGCACAAACCCTAGCACACATACGACAACTCTAAACCCTAATCACTTGGCTCTTCTTCACTCACTCTCGGCCACCTTCTTCTTTCTCACATCCCTCATCTCTCTGTTCTCCCAAAACCACACAGCCACGCTTCTCACTACTCTCACCAACCAAACAACCCAGAAAACAACAAACCTAAAAACCTTGAAACCATTCATGGCCTTTTCCCCACTCACTCAGCACGTTCACGTCCCTTAGGTAGCCATTCACGTAAACGCAAAAACCATAAAACCCTTGCACCAGCGATCACACGACACCACACAAAAGTAATAAACCCTAAATACTCATGTGGCCACGCTCTTCTCTCCACACTCGACTCTATCATTCATTAACACAGCCACGTTCAGCACCCCTCACAGCCACATGAGACACGTCCCAATCTACAATATGCACCCCCTATCAAAGCACACACGTCTCCTCACTAGGCACACATGCTGCTTCTTCACAGCCCACGCACACACCACCTTTTGACACAACAAACCAGCCACTCAACCCTCACACAGCCGCAGCAACACACGCACTACCAGACCGATTCAAACATCAACAAATTACCCTAAAACCGGAGACCAAAATTAATCCTTTATCCGATAATAAATCATCCCTAAAACAGTCCCAAAATAACCCAAAATAGCCCCTTAAACAACCACCTGAAACAACAGAAAAAATCATCCAAAACAATGAAGAAAAAAGAGCAAACAGCAGCCCAAAACAACGAGGCAACGAAGGGAAACAATGAACCAGCAAATCAGAAAAGTTACGGAGCTTCATCCTTCGAAAAACGTGTAACGCACTTCCAAGAGACGACTTAAGAGTTAAACCTGAGGTCACCCTTTTTTATTTATCCCTACACTTTCTTTCCGTTATTTATTATTATTACTTCACATGCGTATTATAGATTCATGTATGTTGTGGCCATGGGATGAATGAAGTATGTGTTATCTCTTGTGATATATCAGATGGAAACCCAGACATAAATTTCATTCAGCCGAATCTGAATGGATGGTAGTGCGGTCTGCACTTGGGATACAATGCCACAACCGCTTGAGAGACACACATATTTCGTTTCAGCCAATTTTTTGTTATATGTTGTTTATTAGAAATAGTATATTACTTTTATGCATGATTAGGTTGTTTAGTATGTTATTTTTATGCATGATTTAGTTGATTATTTCCAAGCATGATTTAGTTATTTCTTTCGCATTAGGAACTTAATTATATCTCTTCTACATTTATGTTTGGATTATTATTTGTTTACATCGCCATGCTTATCGATTTAATATATCGTGAGATTGTGTGGCTTGCCGTTATTCTGACTTACTTTTATGCATGCAAACTTAGATATAGGTCATATGGGAACTTAGATGTAGGTTATTCTTGTGTAGACTTGGTTAGATTATTGCACAAATCCTTTCATTACAAGTGGCATAAGTAGGGGACCATTCCGAACCCAACGGTTTGAGGTCTTCCCTTGCGAGGGGTGAATGCGGCCTTAAATCATTTTCCCAGTTCACACTGGGTGCGACTCCATTTTATTTCTCCGGTTTAGTTCCCTTGTGGACTACTCCGTACTCCCAAATAGGCCGCGAGCCTAAAGCAGCGTCGCCGATTTCTGTGTCCTACAGTCTAGCGACTCCACTGGGATAGAGAATCGGCCTCGAAATAATGTCTTGTAATGTTTGTGATTTTTGTTTTAGTTAACCGTGTCTACAGTGGGTTGAAGGGGTTTAATCAAAGGAATTATTAGAGCTAGGTAATGGTTTGGTGTCTCCCTTCATTCACTACCTTTCTATAAGGAAAAGCTGTGAAGGCACCTAGATAATCATTTACTCGAAGCTACCGTGATGGACTAATTTGGAAGACCTATTGTTTATTCCTGTCACCAAGGCGATAAGAGCCTAAGAGGCAATGGTATTTAAGAGAGTTCGCTTCACCCTCCCTCTGGGGAATATTCAATAAGAAATCCATTTGACAGTCAGTCATGTATCATCATTCGTTGGCACGTACCTTAGCGTATAAAAAGGGTGCGCTCACTTGGTCGTCCGAACCCTTGAGTGGGGAGACCTAATTGTGGGCAACCCTTCACCGGCGGGAGCCTTTGTCTATACTCCTATAAACCCGCATGCCAACCATAGTTATATATCCTATAGAAGTTGCCCCTTTATACTTTTGATAACCACATGCATATTATATCTCATACATCGCACGCATATCATGCATACACGCATCATGTGAACCCTGTGTCTTAAAAGCCATCATAGATATCCGTTGGGTTAGTAAAAAGAAGACTTGTCAAAGAAGAGTTTAGCAAACATGGATATCGGGGAAAAGGAAACCGAGGAACAGAAAAATTTACGGCAAGGATAGAAAGACCATTGGGGGGGCCTTAAAAAAAGAAAAGAGAAATTGTTTATTTTTAGTCCTTAATAGTTAGGCATAAGTCCGATGATGAAATTATTTGCTTCAGAGTTAAACCTTAGAAATGATAAAGTGCGAGAGGTACTCTCGTCCGATATTTTGAGTTGTTGATCTTGACTAGACTCGCGATCACTTAATTATGGGATCTTAGCAGTAGAAGACTGAGTAGTCGGCGAGATGACTAGTTGAAGAGATGACGGATCAGTGAATGACCGTCTACCTAGATGTCCATCCTGGTTTACTTATGTTACGATATATGATATGGTTGGAAATAAAGAAAAAGTCTCCGAAAAGAAAAGGAAAAATAGACCACCTATAATCGATAAGCGTGAAGCTACCCATGGGCGAGTAATAGGACCACCATGAGGAGAAATGCTACCTTAAAGGGTAGGTGTGTCGAAAAAAGAGAAAAAAAAAGGAAGGAAAAGAAAGAGACGAAAGAAAAAAAAAAGAGAAGAAAACCATATCATGTTGAGTACGAGAAAGTAATCACAGAGTATGATCAAGACATCTAGATTGGTTAGACCCACTGATCCAATTCTCTGAGGCAAAGGATCAAGCTGTAACAGAACTTTAGCACACACACACTCTGAGTCTGGTTCAGATCATTTCTTCAAACGGTCGGATTTGAGTTTCATCGAGCACTTTGAAGGTTCTCCGGTTTCGACACTGGGCATCCTTTGAGGACGATAATCTGTAAAACTATTGGGACTATTTCGTAAGAGGCAATACATTATATTGTTATAGAAACATCACATCACATGGTCTACTTTGGCAGAGTGGAAGAAGCGAAGAACAGAAAGCTAAGCCAAGACTGGGGGCAACCAGTCTACCACCCCGCGAATAAGGGACATAAGGGAATTGACAGAAAGAGACTATAAACAGACCATGAGCAACCAAAGACAGTTATAGACGAAGGAAACCAAGGAGCACAAGGAAGACCTAACTCATCGGAATAGGAAACACATCCATGCATACATGCATATACGTCACATGCACGCAATTTTTGTTTTGTTTTGTTCGCAGGTTTTGAAGAAAAGGAAAAATCAGCAAAGACAATTAACACAATTCAGTTCGAGAATAAAGCCAACAATCAACAAAGTTCGGGAACAAAGCCCAGGGAACAAAGCTCACATTCAGTACAGCTCGGGAATAAAGCCCATAGTCTACGCAGTTCGGGAACAAAGGCCACAGTCAACACTGTTCGAGAACAAAGCCCGCATTCAGCAAGTTCAGGAACCAAGCCCACTCTCTACACAGTTCGGGAACAAAGCCCACACTCAGCCAGTTCGGGAAAAAAGCCCTATCTCAACACAGTTCGTGAACAAAGCCTAGGGGAATAAAGCCCTATCTTAAACACAGTTCGGGAACAAAGCCCGGGGGAATAAAGCCCTATCTTAACACAGTTCGGGAACAAAGCCAGGGGAATAAAGCCCTATCTTAAACACAGTTCGAGAAAAAGCCTAGGGGAATAAAGCCCTATCTAAAACAGTTCGGGAACAAAGTCCAGGGGAATAAAGCCCTATCTCAACATAGTTCGGGAACAAAGCCTAGGGGAATAAAGCCATATCTCAACCCAGTTTGGGAACAAAGCCCAGGGGAATAAAGCCCTATCTTAAAAATAGTTCGGGAACAAAAAGCCCAGGGGAATAAAGCCCTATCTTAACATAGTTCGGGAACAAAGCCCACAATCTACATAGTTCGGGAACAAAGCCCACTCTCAATACAGTTCGGGAATAAAGCCTAGGGGAATAAAGCCCTCTATCAACATAGTTCGGGAACAAAGTCCAGTGAATAAAGCCCACAATCAACACAGATCGGGAACAAAGCCCACAATCAACAGATCGAGAAAAAAACCCACATTCAGTACAGCCCAGGAACAAAGCCCACAATCAATTCAGTTCGGGAACAAAGCCCACAATTAATTCAGTTCGGGAACAAAGCCCAGGGAACAAAGCCCATAATCAACACAAGTTCGGGACCAAAGCCCGCAGATGGTTTGGGAACAAAACCCAGAGGTCGACAGCACCTCGCCATCACATTCAACGCAGTTTGGGAATAAAGCCCAGGGTTGAGGTCCACTCCATCATCAACACAGTTCGAAGCAGCAGGCGAGTTAAGTGGCAGCTGGCGAGCCAAGAAAGTAAAAATACATTGCATAACATTGATAGGACTATCATTATCACACACTGCACAAGTCCCACCAAAGTGGGGGCGACTGTAGGCACTGCATTTTGGCATATATGTCCTGATGATGAGTCTCACATGGAGACACTACCTCTTTAAGTTGTGGAAGTCGCGGGAAACGGACGTCGAAAGGGAAAAGTCAGAAATTGACACCTTGTTGGATTTAATTCGCTTGCCTAGCTTTGGGTTTGCTCGCTGAACCTCTGTTTTAACTGTTAGCCTTGGCCCAAAACCCCCCACAAGCCACACACCAAGCCCACATACACCAAGCCACACACCAAGCCCACTAAAAAACACCAAAGCACGCCCAAACCACCAAACTCACGCCCAAACACATTCAAAATAAAAATTAACACATTAAACACATGCTAAAATCAAAACAAATCACCTTCCCAAATTAAAGAAATCAAATCAAATCAAACCAAATCACATCCCTAATTAAATAGAATTTTCCTTATAGCACACTAATTAGAAGATATCCTCATAATTGCACAATATTCATTCCCTTCTCATACAAGGATAACCCCCAACCCTTGCCTATAAAAAGAAGCACAATCCTACCTCTTCAACCCCTAGCTCATTCATGCCACTCCTCTCTTTCCCTAGAGGTCATTCTCATGACAAACAGAACCCAAAAAACCCTAACATCTGGGCCACTCTCTCCTAGATCCTTCACGGCACAAACCCTAGCACACATACGACAACTCTAACCCCTAATCGTTTGGTTCTTCTTCACTCACTCTCGGCCACCTTCTTCTTTCTCACATCCCTCATCTCTCTGTTCTCCCAAAACCACACAACCACGCTTCTCACTACTCTCACCAACCAAACAACCCAGAAAACAACAAACCTAAGAACCTTGAAACCAGTCACGACCTTTTCCCCACTCACTCATCACGTTCACGTCCCTCAGCCAGCCATTCACGTCAACGCAAAAAGAATAAAACCCTTGCACTAGTGATCACACGACACCACACAAAAGCAATAAACCCGAAATACTCACGTGGCCACTCTCTTCTCTCCACATTCGACTCTATCATTCATTGACACAACCACATTCAGCACCCCTCACAGCCACATGAGACACGTCCCAAGATACAATCTGCACCCCCTATCAAAAAACACATGTCTCCTCACTAGGCACACATGCTGCTTTTCACAGCCCACGCACACACTACATTTTGACACAACAAACCAGCCCCTCAACCCTCACAAGCGCAGCAACACACGCACTACCTGACTGTTTCAAACATCAACAAAATAACTTAAAACTGAGACCAAAATTAAGCCTTTAACCGATAACAAATCATCGTTAAAACAGTCCCAAAATAACCCAAAACAACCACCTGAAATAGCAGTAAAAATCATCCAAAATAGTGAAGAAAACAGAGCAAATAGCAGCCCAAAACAATGAGGCAATGAAGGAAAACAAGGAACCAGCAAATCGAAAAAGTTGCAGAGCATCAACCCTTCCGACAACCATGTAACGCACTTCCAAGAGAGGACTTAAGAGGTTAGACCTGAGGGCACCATTTATTATTTATCCCTGCACTTTCCTTCCATTATTTATTATTATTACTTCGCATGCGTCTTATAGATTCATGTATGTTGTGGCCATGGGATGAATGAAGTATGTGTTATCTCTTGCGGTATATCGGATCGAAATCTGGACGTGAATTCCGTAGCCGAATTCGAATGGATGGTAGTGCGGTCTGCACTTGGGATACAATGCCACATACCGCTTGAGAGACACACATATTTTGTTTCATCCAAATTTGTGTTTATTCGTTGTTTATTAGAAATAGTATATTACTTTTATGCATGATTAGGTTGTTTAGTATGTTATTTTTATGCATGATTTAGTTGATTATTTCCAAGCATGATTTAGTTATTTCTTTCCCATTAGGAACTTAATTATATCTCATCTACGTTTATGTTTAGATTATTATTTGTTTACATCGCCATGCTTATCGATTTAATGTATTCGTGAGATTGTGTGCTTGCCGTTATTCTGACTTACTTTTATGCATGCAAACTTAGATATAGGTCATATGCGAACTTAGATGTAGGTTATTCTTATGTAGACTCAGCTAGATTATTGCACAAATCCTTTCATTACAAGTGGCATAAGTAAAAGACCATTTCGAACCCAACGGTTTGAGGGATTCCCTTGCGAGGGGTGAGTGCGACCTTAAATCATTTTCCCAGTTCACACTGGGTGGCGACTCCATTTTATTTCTCCGGTTTAGTTCCCTCGTGGGCTACTCCGTACTCCCAACTAGGCCGCGAGCCTAAAATAACGTCGTCGATTTCTGTTTCCTTTATCTAGGAAGAGAGAAAATGAGGAGAAAAAGAGAGAAGAAACACACAAAAAAGAGACACAAACATAAATTTGAGATTGAAGAATGGAAAAACTTCATACCAAACAGGATGCTGCTGCAATCTCTTCAGGCTATGTCTCTTTATTCCATGGAGAACTAATCTCCTAGGCAAAGCTAATGATGAACTCTTGTATTTGAATTCTTATGTTTATGTTCTTGATTCCTAAATACTGTTAAACGTCGAATACAATTTATATTTATCATTCTTTATTATTCTATGATTTATGAATCCAAAAACTGTGTTTATTCAACTTGCATATAGATTCAGTCATGTTTTTTCTATGTGTGATTAGGGAACCCAATTGTGACTGGAAAAGTTGATTTATGAGTTGGTCTTCTGCTGCAGTATTGCGTGATGGTATATTGTCAACTTTAGATAGGTCATAATGATAAATTTGTGTGCTGTTAACATAGAGAAAATAAAGCATTGGTTACACTGGAATTTAATATGTTTAGAATTGAATATCTTCTGATTGTTGGTTTGGGATGTGAAACCTTCAATTGAGTAATAACATGAATCAATAACTGAATATATGGATTTGATATAATAGGGATTCCCGACGCTTTGCTGCTTTTCTCTGCTGATATTCTTAAAGTATTTTCCATAGTTTTTATCTTATATTATCAATTCAACCTTTCTATTTAATTAAGTTGATGCTAATGTTTTGTTTAAGTAAATCAGTTCTTTACAACCATCTCTTTGAGGAATTGACACCCCAACTATACTGCGATAACCGCAAGTACTTTTTGGGCGTAATCATGTCCCTAGTGGATGAGTTATAGTCTCGTGAGGGCTTACAGTCACGACACCCACAAACATCATTCAAAACACATGTAATCAAGCAAAAATAAACTAATGAAAATAGTCCTAATAGTTATACATATTATTGTCCTCAAAGAATGTTTAGTAATGGAATCAGAGAACTTTCAAAGTGCTCAATGGAACTCAAATCCAAGTCCTGAAATAAATCACCTAAGCCAGAATCACAGTATGTGTGTGTAAAGGTTCATTCACAGCTTGATTCATAGGTAAGACAACTCAATGGTTTCGTTTAAAAATTGGGATCTGATGGGTCAAACCAACCTAGAGATCTCAATTATGCTATTTAGTTGCCTTTTTTGTGCTCAATGTGGTTTGATTTTTTCCTGTCTTTTTTTTTTTCCTTTTCTTTTAAACTTTTTTCTTTTTTTTTTTCTTTTTTTTTCAACACACATATTCTTTAAGGTAGCATTTTTCCTAATGGTGGTCCTAACACTTGCCCATCGGTAGCTTCACGCTTATCGGTTATAGGTGGTTTAATTTTTTTCTTTTGAGACTTCTCTTTTATTTTTACCATACATCATAACACTTAGAAAATCAGGATAGACATCTAAGTAAACAGTCATTTATCGACATGCAATTTCTTCAACTAGTCACTTTGCCAACTACCTAGGTTTTTACTGCTAAAAACCTATAGTTAAGTGCTTACGACTCTAACCTAGATCAACTACTCAAGGCATCAAATAAAAGAACATTAAAGAATTTATCGTTTATAAGATTTCATCCTAAAGCAAACAATATCATCATTGGACTTATTCTTTACTATCAAGGACTAAAAACAAACAAAATAAATTTTTTTTATAACATTTATTATCATGTGCATGCATACACCCACACACTTAAAACCTGCATTGTCCTCAATGTAAGATAAATATAAAGAAACATTACTAAGGAACAACACTACCGTGCATGGAGTTGATCAAGTTCCCGCTGGTAAAACTTTGGTTGTGTGAGCTGCGTGGGTTGCACTAAAACCTGCAAAAACACTCATGCAAATAATAAACATGCAATTAGCACACAATGAAATAGAACTAAATTAAAGAAAATGACAAAATAAAATAAAATAAATAAAAGCAGATGCAAGGGTTGCCTCATCGCTAGCACTAAGTTTAACGTCTTCAGCCTGACACAACCACCCAAATCATCAGGGTGGTTGCCATGTAGCGGACCAAGTATTCCCACGATCTTTCTTCTTTGGCAGACACTAGTGATTAAGGCACGAAATAAGGTTTTTGTTTGGATGTGGCAATTTATCTACGGATCCCCCGGGGTCTAGTGATGGCTGAGACTTTATCAATTGGTTCAACCTCCTTTTTAACTTCCCAATGATCATCTTCAAATAAGCATTAACTCTCATTTTCCTCATTTTTCGGTCATTTGGGATGAGGTTTAGTTTGGGAGGGTTTAATTCATGTTGTAAAGAAGCTGTTTCTGGTAGGACTGTGTCTAGCAGGTATGTGTAGTGGCACTCATCATCATCCCGTGGTTGTTTCTCAACATGAAAAATGTTCACCTGCGGTGTCATATTCCCAAATGATAACTTCATAAGACCGTTCTTGCAATTGATAAGGGCATTAGCTGTAGCAAGAAAAGGTCTACCTAAGATAAGTGGAATTTTTAACTCAGTGTTAACCACAAATTGGTTGTCTAAAATCAGAATATCAACGAGGTAGTAGAATTTATCAATTTGAACTAAAACATCCTCAACTACTCCCCGCGGTGTTCGGTTGGATCTATCAGCTAACTGTAAAACCACTGATGTAGGTTTAATCTCTCCAAGTCCTAATTACTTATAGATAAAGTATGACATGAGATTAACACTAGCACCTAAATCTAATAAGGCTTGACCGAACTCATGTGTGCCAATGTGACAGGTGATGGTATGACATTATGGATCTTTATATTTTGGTGGAGTCCTTTGTACAATTACTACACTAGCCTGCTCTGTCAAAAATGATATCTTCTTCACATTATGCTTCCTTTTTATTATGAATAGATCCTTCAAAACATTAGCATATATAGGAACTTGTTTTATCACATGTAATAGCGGAAGGTTAATCTTTACTTCGTTAAGATTTTCTAGGATCTCACTATTTGGGTTTGTAGCTCTCGCTATGGACCTAAGTGCTTGAGGAAATGGTACTCTAACTGGGAAATGCATCTTTTGATCTGCTTGATGGGTATTTTCATTACTATCCTTACTGGCTCCTGCAGTGTTGGAAGTTTCATGCAAGCCTACCTCCTTACCACTCCTAGTCATTATGGCATTAAGACCTCTTACATTGGATACCTCATGATTAGCTTGTTCCATGTGTTGCCCTTGTGGATTTGGTTGAGCCTGAGATGGGAATTTTCCTAGTTCTTGCACACTCAGGACATTAGTCAACTTATAGACTTGACTCTTAATTTCCTTATTGTCTTCAACTACCTGAGCTATCAATGACTCAAACCTTTGATTGGTTTTACTCTGGGATTCTATAAATGCTTGCACAGTGTCGTCTAAAGAGTTTTTAGGAATGGCAGGTGTGTGATACTAGGGAGCACTATGATAAGTGCATGAAAGTATACTTTGAACATCGCTAAGTTGTAAAGGCTTGTTGCATATGCTAGATGCAATCGTGATCCATACGAAAGTGGCTTAGTTAGTTTCATATAGTTTAGTTCTTATTTTATTTTACTCTTGAATTGCTAGGGACTAGCAATAAGCTGGTTGGGGTTTGTGATAAATGCATGAAAGTGTACTTTGAACATCGCTAACTCGACTTGATTATCGTGTATTTAATCTTAATTAGAGTTTATTTTGTGTTTGTTATTTGGAGCAATGGAATATGAAGTTTGGAGCAATTACGCGTGTTTCGAGAACTTCCGGATGCATCGGAAGCACATGACGTGACAGCACCAGTGAAAGTTCACTGGCACCACGGCGCTTGCGCAATCCCATACATGTATCCCATGACTTTGGCACCGTGGCGCCCCAAACGACAGCAAAAACCTGATTTTGACGTAATTGATGCGCATAATGACTCCGGGTGCTCTCTATATAAAGTCAACTTCGTCCAAAACCCTAGGAGGGCAGAAAAATATAGAAGAAACACACAACAAAGTGCCGCAAACACAAACTCGATATTGAAGAACGAAGAAACTTCATACCATACGGGATGTTGCTGCAATCTCTTCAAGTTGTGTCTTTTTCTTCCATGCGGAACTAATCTCCTAGGCAAAGCTAATGATGAAATCTTGTATTCAACTCTCATATTTATGTTATTGATTCTTGAATGAACTTTATTGCTTAATACAATTGATATCTTATTATTCTTTATATCTTTTGATTATATGAATCCATAAACTATATTTTATCAATTTGCATATAGATTCAGTCATGTTTTTTCTATGTGTGGTTTGTGAAATCAGTTGTGACTGGTCAAGGTTGTTTTACATGTTAATCTTCTGCTGCAATATTGCTTGAGGGTATATTATCGACGTTAGATAGGTTGTAACGATAGCCTTGTGTGTTGTAAACATAGAGAAGATAATTTATCAATTACTTTAGAACTTAATATGTGTAGAATTGAATATCCTCCAATTGTTGGTTTGGGTCGTGAAACCCTCATTTGCGTAATAAAAAGAATCAAAAATTGCATATATGAACTTGGTACAAGAGGGATTCTTGACACTTTACCGTCTTTTTCTATTGAAAATTTTTACGCAATTTTCATAGTTTTATTTTAAATTGCCAATTAAATCTTTTATTTAATTAAGTTACTGTTAATGTTTTTGCTTGAGTAAAATAGTTCCTTGTAACCATCACTCTGAGGAATCGACACCCCAATTGTACTGTGATAACCGCAAATACTCTTTGGGCGTAATCAAAATTTAGGGTTGTTGCTGGGGAGACGGTTTACAAGCAAAATGAGTAAGTTTGCTTGGTCAACAACAAAAGCGGTAACTTCGTTCCTTTCTTTAATATTTTTTTTTTCTGTTTTTATTCATTTTATTTCTTTTTTCTATTTCAGTTTTAATTTTAGTTTAGATTTTTATTCTTAGTTTAGTCGTTTATTCCTCTTTCTCGCTTTACTTGTGTTTAAATTGCATGCCTAGACGTAGAGACAGGTTTGGTAGATTTGTTATGACTGAAGAAAAAAACTCAGACTCATAAAGTCTGTTTGATAATCTTTTTACCGCACCATCTACATCTAGCACACACAACATGAGTGTAGGCATTGCATTTTTACATATAAATCCCGATGATGAGTCTCATTTGGAGGCACTATCTTTTAAGTCGCGGAAGCCGTGGGAAACGGACGTCGGAAGGGAAAAGATGGAAATCAGTACTTTGTCGAATTTGACTCGCTTGTTTAGCTTCGGGCTCGCTGGTGGACCTCCGTTTTAAAGCACCTTTAGCCTAAAAAACCCGCAAACACTTAACATTGGCCCAAAACCCCACATCTAGCCGTCATGCATAAATCCAAGCCCATCTCACCCAAGCCCAATCCAAAATAATTAAAACATTTAAAATACATGTCACAAATTAAATTAAACCAATTAAATTAAATAATTAAATTAAACATTAACTAAATAAAATATTAATTAATTGATATACCAAATTAAATAAGACATAAAATATAATTATACCAAATTAAAATATTGTAACTTCCTAACTTAAAATATTATATAATAAATTAAAGAAATATTTTGCCTAATCAAAATCAATCATAACCAATTAAAAATATTGACTTCCTAATCTAACAAATTAAATGCCTAATTAACACCAATCAAATATTCAACCTTCCTAATTCACCAAATTTTGTCCCCCCTCAATCCATTGATTTCCTTATCCAACACCAAATCAAATCCTCTCTTTAATGCCAAAATTCGTTCCTTGTGAGACAAGGAGAAGCCCTAGCCCTTCTCTATATAAACAACCCAAAACCAAAGCCAACCCCCTCTCCAATCTCTCACAATTCACGGCAAACCAAAAACCATACACTGCCCAACCTTAACACCATCACTCATCACAAAAAGTCACTCACGTCCAGCACACACGTCCTTCACCTAAACGCACACAAAAACTCTCAAAGACACAGGCCCCTGACGTCGACCCTCAATAAACCACGCCATAGCCCCTCAATTGATCAACGCAAACAAATTGCCTCACGCCCTCACATTGCATCACCCAATTCGTAGCCTTCACGCCAACCCACTCATCACGCTACACAATCACCCATAAGCCATCTGCCCCACTAACGCATAGCCCTTTCCATTCCTTCCAACACGTAACATGCACTCCATTCACGCAATTTTCCCTCACATACACAGCCGCTCCTTCACTACCAAATAGCCGAACACACAAATCCCCTTACTGTCCTCTATTGCCGCACAAAAACCCTTCCATATAGCCGCACATCACACAGCATTATACACCCAAAACAGCCGCACATCACCCTTCACTGCACGCCTAAACTGCCGAGAAACTGCCCACTACACTGAATGAAAATAACACTCACTGCACTGCCCAGTCTGCCGCATATTTTACTCCTGAAAATGCCCCCCAAACAGCCCCAAAACTATACCGAAAACAGTCTAAAAACTACCATAAAACTGCCCAGAAAACTGCCCCACGAAACTCCCCAAAACAGTCCATTAACATACCTGAAACAGTAAGGAGAGAATACAGGAAAAACAACAGCAAAACAGAGGTCAAACTGCAAGCAAAACAGCAAAACAGCGAGCTAAGACGTTAATCCAGTGAACCAGAAGAGTTGCAGAGTGATAGCCCTTTCAACGGCCGTGAAACGGAAGTCCGAAAGTCGGCAAAAAAGGTTAGACCTTAGGGTATTTTTCACACTCGTTTTTAGTTTTATTTTTATTATTTATTGAGTATTGTTCGCATGATTATTATGTTAAAATGCATGTTGTGGCCCTTGAGTAGATAAATATGCATGTATTACGAAATATTGTATGTTGTGGCCTTGGAATAAAATGAAAGATGTGTCAACTCTCGCGGTATATCGGATGGAAACCCGGACATAAATTTCATAGTCGATTCCGAATGGACGGTAGTATGATCTGTACTCGGGATACAACTCCACGTACCGCTTGAGTAAACGGCATCTTCTTTTGTTTTATGTTGCTTTGATTTATTTATTATTCATCATTCAAATTCCGCATGTTACTTGTTTATGCATGATGCGATCGAGTGCATGGGCTTAGTAAGTCGGATTAAAGGTCCCCTATTTGGAGGGGTTAAAACCCTTTACCACGATGATTTGCCACGCCGATTGATGTGTGCTCGATTGAATGTAAGATATGTTCAATCGGGCACACTAAGTTTGATATTATTGTCTTTATTCTTTGTATGTATGATGCAATCGAGCGCATGGGCTTAGTAATTCGGATTAAAGGTCCCCTATTCGAGTGCATTGTCTTTAAAATCTTTTACCACGATGCTTTGCCGCGCCGGTTGATGTATATTCGGTTGAATATAAGATGTGTTCAATCGGGTATACGAAGTCTCATATAGTTATCTTTGTCTTTGTACGCATTGTAATGGAAAACGCATGGGCTTATTGTGTTGGACTAAAAAGGTTCTCCATTTGGGGGAAGAAAAAAGCCTAAAAGGCTACCTTTACCAGGATATTCGCCGCGCCTTTCATATATTGGATGCATCATTTACCTTAGTCTTGGCTTAACGTAGTATAATTCATATATCCATGTTATGATAGCATTTGAGTATTATTTCTTGTAGTATATAGGATGGAAACCCATACATAAATTCCGTAGCCGATTCCGAATGGACGGTAATGCGGTCTGTACTTGGGATACAATTCCACGTACCACTTGGAAAAGTGCTCACATGTGTGTTTGTGTCCATATTAGTTATCTTCTTTTGCACCACGTCATAGCATGCTTACTTTAATGCCTAATTGTATCATTAAGTGTCTTTTTGCATTATGTACTTAGTTGACTCTTTTATTTGTGCATGGACATGTAATCGCTATTTGTTTATGATATGTCTATGAAATCACATGTTCGCCATTATTTGATTCGCCTTTATGTGTGCTTGTGTGGTTAGTGTATGCTTGTGTTTCCATGAATACAATGTGCCAATGAAGTTGTATGTTCGTTGCTATTTTGATGTACTTTCAAGCATGCAATCTTAGATGTGAAATATATGCAAATTTAGGTGTAAGTTTTATTTTTACGCATATGGATTTAGAAGCATGATACTCTTGGAAATAAGTGTTACTTAAGCTTGATTAAATTATTACACAAATCCTTTCATTACAAGTGACATAAGTAAGGGACCATTCCGAACCCAACGGTTTGAGGTCTTCCCTTGCGAGGGGTGAGTGTGGCCTTAAATCTCATTTTCCCGGTTCACACCGGGTGGCGACTCAATTATTCTCCGGTTTAGTCAACCGTGGCTACTTCGTACTCCCGACCAGGCCGCGAGCCCGGGACAGCATGCGTCGCCCAGTTTCTGTGTTCCCACAATGAGTGAGTACGAGAGACCACCCATGCGGTCTCTTGAGGAATACCTCCACAACTCTCGCACAGCTACACCATCGTGAATATTGTTTCCCCCTAATACACCACAAATAGACTTTAAACCTGGGATGATACAATATCTCCCGACCTTTCATGGTTTGGAGAACGAGAATCCCTATGTGCATATTAGAGTGTTTGTAGAGGTCGTAGCAACCTTCCATGACCGATTTGGAACCACTGACATAATTAGACATAAGTTCTTCCCATTTGCCCTTAAGGATAGAGCCAATAGCTAGTTGTATTATCTCATACCTCGGTCAATATGATCATGGGGTGAGATGACACATGCATTTTTCAACAAATACTTCCCACACCATAAAACTAATGCCTTGAAAAGATAAGTCTCGACCTTCTCCCAAAGAGACAGTGAAACCCTTTATTAAACGTGGGAGAGGTTCAAACAGATGTTAGCAAGTTGTCCTTACCACGAGTATGAGAGTTGGTGCCTGGTAAGCTATTTTTACGACGGTCTAACCCATAGGGAGCGCCAATTCGTGGAGACTATGTGTAATGGTGAGTTCATCCGAAAGGACCCTGATGAAGTATTAGAGTATTTGAATGACTTAGCTAAGAAATCTCACACCTGGACTGGACCAAATGCCATTGATAGTATTGATAGGGCACACCGCACTTCCTCTAGAGGCATACTGACCTTAGGGAAGAAGATAATCTTAGAACATAGGTTGAGCTATTAACTAGAGAGATAGAAGCCTTAAAGCCAAAGATGGCAAAACCATACATGCGGTAACCTAGTTAGAGACTCAAAGGGTATGTTTTGTATGTAATGGGGTTGATCATTTGGCCCAAGAGTGTCCTGTATATGGTGAGAAGAGGGGAACATATGAGGAACAGTGCAATGCATTAGGAATGTACAAAAAATCCTTATACACTGTATTCAGACACTTATAACCCTAGTTGGCGGAACCATCCCAATTTTAGTTGGAGAGATGAGTCTCAACAGCCAACTTAAGCACCACCACCTAGAGGTTGTAGTGCTCATCAGTATCACACATCTGCCGTCTCTAGGAATTCCTTTGATGATACTACTTAAGCATTTGTGGAGGTCCAGAACAAAACTAATCAAAAGTTTGAGTCAATGATAGCATAAATGGTTGAGGAGAATAAGGAGATTAAGAGTCAAGTCTCAAAATTAACTCTAAGTGTGAAATAACTAGGTAAATTCCCAACTCAAGCCCAACCTAACCCACAAGAGCAACACATGGCACAGGCTGATCATGAGGGAGCTAATGTAAATGATGTGAATAATATATTCACTAAGACTGGAAAATGAGGTAGTGATGTAGGACATTGCAGGTGCCACTAAGGATAATAGTGCAGATACCCCTCAAGAAGATCAAATGACACATATACCAGTTAGAGTACCCTTTTTCTCAAGTTCTTCGGCCCATTACTAAAGTGGCAGACCCAAACGGTGAGATCCTAGAGCATCTTAAACAAGTAAAGATTAATCTTCTGTAGTTACATGTGATAAAACAAATTCCCACATATGAGAAGGTTTTAAAGGATCTATGCACCATGAAGAGGAAGTATCACGTGAAGAAAACTGCATTCATGACAAAGCAAGCCATTGCAGTGATTGAGCAAAAGGCCCCACCAAAATATAATGATCTAGGCTGTCCCACTATCACTTGCCACATTGGCACATATGAGTTTGGTCAAGCTCTATTAGATTTAGGCGCGATGTTAATCTCATGCCATACTACATCTATGTGCAGTTGGGGCTTGGGGAGATTAAGCCTACATCTGTGGTTTTGCAGCTAGCTGACCGCTTGGTCAGAACTCCACGGGGGGTAGTTGAGGATGTCTTACTCCAAATCGACAAATTCTACTACCTAGTTGATTTTCTGATTCTAGACACCCAGTTTGTGGTTAAAACTGAATCCAAAATTCCTCTCAACTTGGGTAGACTTTTCCTTGCCATAGGCAATGCCCTTATTAACTGCAGGAATGGTCTCATGAAATTGTCATTCATGAATGATCAGCGTGATCACATACGTATAACGCCAGCGCACGTATCGCTCAAGCAGTATAAAAATATTGATCCAACGAGGACTTAATTTATATTGTTGTTATTAATTATTGATTCTATTTATTCACATGTATCTAATTAAATGGAGAAAATAATGATTTCTTGATTGGTTTGTTGAATGTTGATTTGCTGAATAAATAAATAAATAAAAACATAAAAGAAAATACTAAGGAAAATAACAAAAGACTCAAATATCTAGGGTTGTGATTCCACACAAAATTATTCTAATAATGAATTGATTTTCTTATACATGTGAAATAAATTAGTCTTTTAACTTGGAACACAAATATATGCAAACGCCTTTGTCGATGGTCAGATGTAAACACCCAAATAACCCAATTAATCATATGTCTATGTTAACCAAGTTAGCTGAATTCATTAAGTTCAAGTTCCAATTATGGCTACCTCCGTCCGACTGGTATATGTCTATCCTGGAAGGAAATCTATTAAGGATTATCTATCCTTAAGTGAGATCGGGAGCTATTGAATCTAGAGCTGAAACCTAAAATCCCTTTTCCAAGTTCATTTTAAGTTTACCAAATCAATCTTATTGGTGATCAAGCAACAAGAAGCATTAAGCTTAAGATTCAATAAACAAACTAAAGAATTACCATAATATAATTAAATCAATTATTAAGCATGTTAATATTGTGTTTCATCACTTCCCTAGAATAAAAATAAAATGATGGGGTTAGAGGATCCACTTTTACAATTTCTAATTTAGAAATCTCACTTATTATAATATAGAAATTATTAGTGATATTACCAACCGACCATATAGGCGGTATCCTGATTATGTCAGATTTTCAATTAAGTCCAACCGACCATAAATGCAGTGTTATTATTTGTCCATAAACCAGCCATATAGGCGGTAATCATCTGTCACATAAAGACCAACCATATATGCGGTGTCAAATAAATAAAACCAACTATTAAGGCGGTATAACCTTTAGTCCATTAAATTATAATTTTCATATTATAATAAGGGAGATTCATCTAAACTAAAATAATAAAACCTTCACCCTTCCCCTAGCGAAAATTAACTTCTAACCATAAAAGAAAGTAAAAACATACAAACTAATATAACTAAAAATAAAAATAAAAATACATTACAAAACTACTAAATAAAACACACAAGATACAATCCATAATTCCTTATCAGGAAACCAAGGAAAGTATGAGATTTAAACATGAAATGGCTTGGTATTTATTGGCAAAACTTTGCCTCCACCAATTTCTCCACAAATTTCTCCACCCATTTCTCCACCAAACATGGCACCAAACATGGCACCAAATCCTCCACCAAACATGCAAGCATGTTTGGTGGAAGTTTTACAATTTCCATTTTTTAATTTTTTTTTTGTTTTGTTTTTGAAAATGACTTTAATAATTACACATAACACACTTCCGGATATTTCATCAATTTCGGTCATTAAATCTTCAGAATTCAAAATTATTATGAATGAAAAAGTTGTAGATCATTGAGTCTTCTTTAATCTGAAACTTGAATCACCTCAATCCGATATCGGAGTAGAAAGTTATGGCCAAAATACGCAAATTTCGCAAAGTTGGAATTTCTGAAATTGAACTTCGTTAGAACACCATTTCAAGTTTCCAACCTCCAAAATCCAATTGTCAAGTCCAGTTTTTATTTTATCTACAAAATAAACTAAAACACATTAAAACGTTCATAAAACTCGAGAAACTATGCAAAATATTAGGAAAAATGGGCGGTAAATATTGATATATTTTTCGCTCATCACACCTCCAAACCTAACATTTTGCTAGTCCTTGGGTAAAATAAAAAAATAAATACAATAAATTATTAAAATTAAAATAAGCCACATTCGTAGGGATCACGGTTGCACTTAGCATATGCAACAAGCCTTTAAACCCCTAGGTGTCCCTAGTGGACGAGTTGTAGTCTCGTGAGGGCTTACAGTGACGATACCCATAAACGTCAATCAAATGCACACAAAGTAAAAATATAAAAAGATTAAAAAGTTAGTGACTAAATAAGGGAAACTTCTTATCCAAGTTAATAGTTGTTTTCTTTCTTTCTAAATTACCAAATAAGTAAATTCTCTGATTATTTTTACCATTCTCCATATACACAACCAACTGTTGGACAATTATGACCCATAGCGTCACTATTTGTACAGATCACGGTGTTGTTGTACAAAATTAACTATGTGACAAAGGAGATTGCTCTCTTATCATTTGTGATTAGATCACAAAGATGTATAAATGATAGAAGGTCCCTATGATTAGTTCCTGGATTGAGAATGATATAAGACAATATCAGTCCACGAAGGATTAATCATTAACTATCCCTAGTCAGAGCATTTTCGAGATTGGACATCGATAAATGCGTAACAGACTAGTATTACACTTGTGCGCGTTGTGAGGGCATAATGGCATAGTTCTCATATATTTGGGTATAGGATACTCATGCAAGTGTAATAGGAGGTTGTGTTTTACTGATGGTACGGGAAACAGCTTCGCTCTGGATAGACCACTACAGAATTCCATTGGTAGTATGACTATGTTGTTAGACATTATGTCCCATAGCGTCACTGTTTGTAAATGATATTGTATTATTGTACAAAATTAACTATGTGATAATGAAATTGCCTTTTGCCGTTTTGTAATATTATTTACTTTGATATATAAATGGCGAAAGTCTATATGATTAATACCGGATTGAGATGATATGAGACAGTATCAATCCATAAAGGTTTAATCATTAAATATCCCTAGTCGGAGTATTATCGAGATCGGACATCGATAATGCGGAATAGACTAGTATTGCGCTTGTGCACGTTGTGAGGGCACAACGGCATAGTTCTCATATATTTAAGTATTGGATACTTATGCAAGTGCGATAGGAGGTTGTGTTTTACCGATGGTACGGAAAACAGCTTCGCTCTGGATAGACCCCGCGGAATCCCATTGGTAGTATGTCTGCGTGTCTATGGGAGGCCGCATCAGGGTAGGTGTATATGGTCTTAACCTGAGACTTACATCGCTAGTACTTGCGACAATCGGTAAACTTTGGTTTTGGTGGTTGGGGACCTTAACCGGTTCTGTGTACACCTCTTCTGGGTTTATCGAGAATCGTAGTGTACTGGATGTGATGTCGAGATGGAAGTATCACTTCAGACATATGGAGGTGATGATCACGCAGGACACAGAACTAGTACTCTATAAAAGGTTGCAACCGTCGGGACAATATGACCAGGTCAGGATTGTCCGGTTTAAAGAGACTAGTTGCTTGATGTCCGATATATGTTTCGTACGGGGCAGACACATTTCCAGCCCCAGGCCTAACATGTGATCATCTGATACTGGTTCGATATACGCAATACTACGGTATACTACGCTTGATATAGATCTTATATTCCTATAAGAATATTTCTGGAGAATTGGGTAGGCATGGCGCTTTGCTAGAAGCCAACATTGTCTTGTGAATCGGTAAAAACGTAGTACGAGGTACGTACGTGTTCGGATAATCCGACGACCGTATTTACTGCCAACATATCCGGAGATCTCTTGGGTCGCTTCCCGAAAATTCACCAATGACGTATGATTCAAACTCGATTAATCTTGGATTAATTACGGAGAGACTTTATCTTGGATAAAGTACTATACATAGAGAGAGAACGATTAATTTGGAATTAATCGTAAAATTATTATATTCGATATAATAATCGAAATTCGATTTCGACGCGAAATTAAAATTAGATTTTAATTCGGGCAAACGAGTTAATTTAGAATTAATTCGTTAGCGACGTAAATAATAATTTCGCTAGGCCCAATTATTTATTTAAATTCGATTTAATTAACGTCGCGACGTAAGTTCGGTATTTCGAAAATATCGAACCCGAACGCGTGAGTGCACGTGGGCCCACTTTCATTTGGAAACGTGTGGGGCCCACATGACACATGTCATATTATGCATTATTTAACTCTAATGCATTGCATGGAGATAGTGTACAATGCACTCAATGGTTTTGCATGGAAATTGAGTGTTTGACACTCTAAGCCATTGCATGATTTGTGTCATAAGTTTATTATTAATTTAATAAATATTATGGCATAAATATAAATTGATTTTTTGTAACAAAAATCATTCAACTCTCCTCTCTCTCACATTGCCGAAACTACATGCAGTTTTGGGCTCTCCATTTCTTCATTTTTTGGCAAGATTTGAAGAAGTTGTGCATTCAAAATCACAACAAAGGCTAGCACCTTCAAGGGATCATACATAGGTGATATGGGAAACTAATCCTTGAGCTTGGGAGGATCAAACAAAGCTTGGAGCTTGCACTTTCCACCTTGGCCGAATTCATCACTGCACAAAGGAGAAGTTTTCATTTCATCAATGCATCCGCATTCCGATTTTTGTGAGTATGATTCCGCCATACTTCAATATTGTTCATTCATTTATATATATTTTGTTTGCTCTTGTTGATCTTGGGGCTTGGTAATAGAAACCAACAATGGTATCAGAGCTTAAAGAGCATGCAAATAACATCCTAATATATTTGCATGCTCTTTAAGCTCAATGATACCATTGTTGGTTTCTATTACCAAGCCCCAAGATCAACAAGAGAAAACAAAATATATATAAATGAATGAACAATATTGAAGTATGGCGGAATCATACTCACAAAAATCGGAATGCGGATGCGTTGATGAAATGAAAACTTCTCCTTTGTGTATCATTTACAAACAGTGACGCTATGGGACATAATGTCTAACAATCTCCCACTTGGCCTATAGCCAGTCACTCAAGCATCTAATACCCGAACTATGTATGTGTCGTTCAAAAACTTGCTGAAGAACAGCCTTCGTCACCGGATCTGCAATGTTGTCATCTGATGTGACCTTCTCGACCTTTACATCGCCACGATGTATAATCTCCTGAATCAGATGGTAACGTCGAAGAACATGCTTGGACCGTTGATGAGACCTTGGTTCCTTAGCCTGTGATATAGCCCCGTTATTGTCACAATACAATGGAACGGGCTCAGCTGCTAACGGAACTACTCCTAATCCGATTAGGAACTTTCGGATCCAAACTGCCTCCTTTGCTGCTTCAGATGCAGCGTTGCTGCTTCAGATGCAGCGATGTACTCCGCTTCTGTTGTTGAATCTTGGGGCTTGGTAATAGAAACCAACATATGTGTCTATGGAAGTCTGAAATCAGGGTAGGTGTATTTGGTCTTAACCTGAGACTTGTACCGCTAATACTTGCGACAATCAATATACTTTGGTTTTGGTCGTCCAGGGCTTTAACCGGTTTCTGTGTACGCCTCTTCTGGGTATATCGAGAATCGTAGTGTGTTGGGTGTGATGTCAAGACGGAAGAGTCACTCCAGTCATATGGAGATGATGGTCACATAGGATACGGTACTAGTACTCTTAAGTACTGCAGTCATCAGGATAAAATGACAAGGTCATGTTTATCCGATTATAGAGACTAGTTACCAGACATCCTACATGTGCTTCGTACGGGGTAGACACAATTCCAGCCCCAGGCCTAGCACGTGATCATCCGATACTGGATCGAAATACGCAATACTACGTAGTACTGATATAGATCCTTATATTCCTATTAGAATATTTCTGGAGAATTCGTTAGGCATGGCGCTTTGCTAGAAGTCAAGATTGTGTGATATTTAAAGGGATCCTAGCCCGCTAGGAAACACGATTTCCCGAGTACTCGACAGAGGGTTAGAGGCTCGCCGAAAAATAGTGGGAGGCAAGAATTGAATTTGCAATATTCATTTAATTACTTGCCATACGCGCTCGAACAATATCATTCATCAAATATATTAAATGTTAGTTGGACTAATATTTAAATATTGTTTTAATTAACAGTTGGACTGTATTCAAACTATTCATTTATATTTGATTATATAATTGGATTATAATAATCAATATATTTGATTCAATTAATTATAGTTGATTAAATAGTTGGACTATAATAATCATTATAATAAATAGTACATAAATCGTTGATTAAATAGTTGGACTATTAGAATCAAGATAAAACTGAAAGATTGACATTTAAAACATAATCCTAGGGAAAATGTATTTAAATGGTTTAATTTTCAAATTGGGAATAAAATTTCAGGATGGTCCCGGAAAATAATAAGTTACTTTATTTGATAAAATAACATATTAGGCCTAAGCCCGGAGTTAAGCAATAGTAGAGCATAATATTTGGAAGATTTATGTGATGATAAATTTAGTGCTTAATCCATTTAGCTTGTCGCAGTAGACTCCTTAATTTCTTAATCAGAACTAAGGATTAGATCCTTAAAGTATGATACTGAAATTGAAGGATCTTCATAAATCTATACTTAGATTTTAGAAGTACTAAAATTGCAATAATAACTCTTGGAGAGTTAATGATTATTCACAAGGATACAAAGTCAAAATTTACAATAAAAGACAAGTAGCGCTAGTCGCACCTTACTTCGATATTCTAGAAGGCCAAGGCTTGGCCGAAGGCTTCTGGAATGTGAAAAGGGCAAAGGCAAAATCATTATAGTCTTCTGGGAAGATAAAGGACATATCCCAAAATGTCTGCCTAAATTGTGGCAAACGGGATCGCGGAAGCGTGACTGCCGTTTGAACAAAGCAGACATGAAGGAACTGAAGACGGGGCAAGGCTTTGACTTCAGATATGATTGTCATAATTATGTTCATAACTAGTATTGAAATTGGATTTTAAATACGTAGTGTGATACATAAATATGTACTGATGTTCAGAATCTGCTATGAGCATGATACTAACTTCAGATTGAGATTTGATCTGCGAATTGAAAATGGGACGAAACTCGTTGTTTTAACCGTAGATACCTAAATTTAGGAACTACCTTCGGGTGTGTATCTAAATTTGGAAACTGTTATAATGTAACTAGTTTGACTAGAAACATTATCTATATATAAGTGTATAATCCGTTTCGGTTTTACCTTTATATTTTATAACACTAAAGTGTTTTATTATATAAAGATGATATTGAGATAAACACATTAGATGTGAATAACAGAATTTATATTTTTAATATAAATAAAATCTCAAATATATAACATGACAAACAAATAGCTCTAACTGATTTGATCAGATGAAACATATTGTGGCTTGTTGTCAGGGACACAATTAAACTTGACTCGTATATCCACACTTTCGAAGAGTGGATACTAGGACTGATTTGATTCTATTCAAATAATGTCTACGAATCTAGTTTATTGGGCAAAGTGCCTATAACACCTTTACTTGGTAAAAGTGTAAATGCCACCGATCTGTTAGCCCTAGTTCATAGTGAAGCAAGTGGGCCATGTCTAGCTAAACTAGAGGTGGATATGAATATTTCGTGACCTATACGGATGTGGCATCGCGTTATGGTTATGTGTCTCTTTTGAAACACAAATCAGAAACTTTTAAGTTTCGACACGAAAATAGACAAACAGATCGGCTATAGTATTATACCGTCTGTTAGACATTATGTCCCATAGCGTCACTGTTTGTAAATGATATTGTATTATTGTACAAAATTAACTATGTGATAATGAAATTGCCTTTTGCCGTTTTGTAATATTATTTACTTTGACTTATAAATGGCGAAAGTCCATATGATTAGTACCTGGACTGAGAATGATATGAGACAGTATCAGTCCCCAAAGGTTTAATCATTA